>PUQB01000099.1:87178-297726 GCA_003024785.1 Selaginella tamariscina
AACTAGAGGCCTCCAATATAAATTCTAGTTAACTAAAGAAATTAACTAACTGTTGTCTGTGTCGGGTGACAGACTTTGCAGACGTGCAAAAGGTCTCCAAATGACTTCTTGTCGCAGGTGGTGCCTCCGGCAGCTGAGTTCTCACTCAGTGAACGACGGTTCTGAAGTATTTGGCTTCGCGTAATGCAAGGGGGTAATAAAACTTGTGAACTTTTTGCTGACTCCGCATAGAGTGATTAGTGTTAGTTTTCAGTTAATTTTTCCTAACCTAGTCTAGTCTTGGAGTTAGACGTCAACGAGGACGTTGACATTTTCAAAGGCGGGGAGTGTGTCATAGTTTTTACTATGACTCGACCCTTTACTTTGGGGTTTGACTGTTGTTACTACCGAGTTGTGTGACGAACCCTAGATGTAGTAGAAACACAGTGCACTTGGGTATCTAGTGATGGTCCGGCCGGGTGTCATTAGGTATTTGAGAAACTCTAGGCGAAGCTAGAACTTACCTTCTAGAAACTCTCCCCCGTTTGACGTTCCAGGTTAGGGTTCTTTGCAAAGTATAGCTTGTCAAAATAAGGGTTAGGGACACCCTAGGGTTGACCTAACCCTAGGGTTGCCCTAAACCCCCCCTAGGGGTTAGGTTTAGGGTTAGGTTAGGACAACCATTTTCTCTAAGGGCTGGCATTTCCGTGCCAGCCCACTTACTCATTTAGGTAAACAGGGGGGGGGGGTCCGTCACATAAATAAGGTAGAGTATATGTAGTGAGGCTTCCTGGGTTCAAAAGAGAGCTCGTTAACCTCCTACCGGTGCAAGCTAAGCTTGTGTCGTCAAGGTGCAACCCTCCGTTGTGCCGCCCAAACTTCCACACGACAGGGGTACAACCCACCCTAGGGTTAGACTATCCTTATCGTTGGCAGGATCTTGCCTTTGAGATAGGGGCACGTCACTTCCAAGGAGTTAGTCAGATTCCTTGGTCCGAAAACCTGCTCGCAAGCTCAAAGCATTGCCCGAGTTCACGTTCCGCAAAACTAGTGGTTGAGGCCTTGCTCCGGCCGCCTCAACCACGCCAAGCTAGGAACGACACCTAAAGCTCGGCTAGTCCGTGTATCCTGATTCACAAGGTGAGTCTCGTTCGTGGGCTTAGTTAGTTAGGGGTTTGAGTTTCCTAAGGTTTGGGTTCTAATACGGGTTATTTTACCAATTTCGTGGGGTTTCAGAGAGGGATTCCAGGGTTGGCACCTGGCAAGCCGCCTTTGTGGCACCAGGTAAAAACTCTGACAGGTCCTCTATTGGTTGACCATCCATTCATATCACATCTACTTAGTGAGTAGCTTGGTTATTGGCTAGGCCCTGTTGCATATTGCCTGATGAACTTGCAATAAAATCCTTCCTTTCTCAAGAATCACCTGAGCTCGGTGATGTTCTGAGGATGTGGTATTTTTGTTATCACCTCCACTGCCCCAAGTCTACTATGATGCCCTCCTTGGATATAATGTGTCCCAAAAGCTTCCCTTAGTCATCCCAAACACACACTTTGATGGGTTAAGAGATATTCTAAACCTTCGACAATGCTTAAACACCCATTTGAGCGCTACACATAATCTTTCGTTAGTCTGTAGGCTGTGAAGTCGTCTAGGAACGGATGGACAAAGTCTCTCTAAGATTGTCCAAGAATACTCATTGGACCCACCTCTAAAAGGTGGTTGGGGCATTGCAGAGGCCGAACAACATCACCTTAAATGCAAACACCCCTAGTCGGTGATGAATGTTGTCTTAGCTTGGTCCTCAGTCACAATTGTGACCTGGTTATACCTGTTAAAACCGTAAATGAAGGAGTACATATTGTGCCATGAACGGGATGGGGAATGGATCCTTCTTAGTGACTGCATTTAGCTGTCGGTAGTCTATGCAAATCCTTAGTCACCCAAACAACCATTTTGGGTTCTTAATGGGGTACACAAAGTTCACTTCCAATCACTTGTTGATGTTCTGTTTGCATAATTAAGATTGATGCGATATCATTGCTAGTGGTTGGGAATCATGTTGGGCTTCAATTTGATCCTATGTTGACACAACTCCAGTGGTACCCCCTCAGGTCATGGTACGTCCAAGTGAACACCTCTTTGTGGATTTGGAGGCACTTGATGATCCATCCCTTGAGCTCTGGGCTTGCATGTAATCTATACTAGTCAAGGTTTCTCGTTCATACCCACATTGACATGTGTGATCGCTGCATTAGGGGTTATGTTCTAATTGTATGTGGGCTTGTTGCGATACTCCTCACGGACTATCAAAGTGCTATGCCTCAGCTCCTACAATATTAACCACTTTTGGTAGCCTCTGGTGCTTCCATCTCTTCCTCCATTCTAGACATGTGGTAAGATGCAAATGTCTCATATGACAAACAAGTTCAATAGACAAGCAAGAGTGGTTGCCTCTTCATCATCATCAGCCCCTCATTCTAGTCTAGCACATGGTACTCTTGCGGTCATGCCTCAAGTGATGGTGCCTAGACTTGTTCTGTAGCTATGGATATTAGTTCATCCTTTGTGGGAAACTTACTTGCTGGTGCTCCCAATCATGTTGCACCATAGCTTTCCATATCCAAACTGATCCAGTAACTAGTCAAATCTCCCTTTTGAGTGCATGTCAAAGATGACGATGTTGATCCAGAACTTGATGCTTTGGATCTTGACCTCTACTTTCTCATGAAGCTCTTGGGTATCACTTTGGCCTAGTTTGCCATGCACACAAGGAAGTGTGAGGGCTTTGGAGGTTGCATTCCCAACTTTTGGTGAAGCGCTGTTGAGATGATGTTCACGCTAGAACCACCATCTATAATGACGTTGTGAATGGTGCAGCCCACAATTTGGACTAATATGGCTAGTACATTATCCAAAGTTTACTACTATGGTTGCAACCCTTGTTGGTTATGTCCTTGGTCCGTGTAGTTCCTATAGTCTAGGAGACATGCGGAGTAACTCACCTATGGTCATTTATACCTAGGTCACTCGGACCTTTACTGTGACACTTTCTTGGAGTCTTGTTGTTGTCACTTGCCCTATCCCTATGGAAGTCTCATCTATTATGCTGCTACCTCCACTTTTGTGAGCTTTCTCCAAGTTGACTAGTTGGTTGGCCCTTTCAATATGCCAAGCTTGTGACATTGTGATGGCCCCACATTGCAGTTCCGTGGTACCACCACTATATGATTGGCATGCAGTGGAGGTCGGTGTTGATGTGAGGCGGTGGAGTGGTTGGTTGCCTTTGCTATCCCTAGCACATGTGCCTCTAGCATTGGCTTTATCATAGAGTCCAAAAACAACAATATAATTTGTGGTGCCCACTGCACAATGTGCAGATCATTTCCCAACGTCTCAATTGTTTGTCCCAACCATAGTGCCATTGTCACTATGGCTGGGACTCCCCATATTGTGACCACCACCTTTTGTGAGGTTGGTCATGCATATTGGTCTAGCAGCCTGGTCCCGTTGGTTAGCTACATCTAACTCCGGCTTCCGTTCAATTGTCATGGCGGCTGGTTTAGGGTGTATGCAATTATGTGTATATATATATATTGTATGTTTTTATGTGATTTTATATATTGCATGTTATGGTATTTATAAATATGTATTGTTATATATATATATGAAATCCTATCTATATGTAACACACACATGTATAAACATTCATATATATGTTGTATGTATATATGCATATACACACTTATGATATGCCTATAATGCATTGAATTCATCTAAATTGTAATGGAAATCTTGAGATTTCTGAGAAACATTGAGATGAATTTTAAGGAAGGATTCAATAATGTGTAAATAATAAATAATAATAAAATGGAAAAAGCAACTTAATAGTCAAACATTTATAAAATCGGAACTGAAGTACATCTTCAGATGTTTAGTTTTAAGGCCTGTTACTATAGTTATTATTTATTAAAATTAATGTTAAACAAAATGCAATGCTACCAATCACTCACATTTTTTAATTCTTTTGACTAAACAGCATTAAATTATATAAAGAGTTTAAAGAATGCGTTCTATCGTAATCTTTAATGAATTTTGTAAATAAAACAATGAAATTACATTTAATAATTTATATTTCCTGTGGATGTTGTATTGTTTAAAACATGATTTCTATAAGATATGGTTACATTATAAATTCTCTTATAATTTATATTCCATGGAGAATGTAGATGAAATAAAAAAAACATTTTTATTTATTTGAATTCCCCCACAAAATTTTATGAAACGTGTCAATGTTATGTGTAATTTATTTAATAATATATAACTTACTAATTCATTAAAACAGTATATAAATATAGTTTTAAATCATCTTAAGGTCTGAAGTTTTCACCTTAATGTTGAATTTTTGATTTATTTAGTAGTTTTACAAGGTTTCTCTTTATAATAATAATAAAAATCCTTGGCCGAGTATAAACTATTAAGTATCAGAAATTATAAATTAATATCCATAAAACGAATAAAGTCTTAGAGATTATAAATTTATAAAATATAACATATTATAGTGTCAACTGAATATATTTTATTAATTGTTATTTAACAATATACTCTTTATATTTAATAAGGAAATAATAAAACACTTGTATATACAATGGTTTAGTGAATGAAGTGTGAAGCAGCAATTATCCATGTCATAAAGTCGTGCAGTAAGTCTGGAGATCTGTATGCAGCCAGGCAGATAGACAAACACATTCTCAGCAGCCCGCAGCACAGAGACAGTCGCTACCTCGCAAACCTCCTCATCGATCTCTACGGCAAGTGCAGCAGCGTGGACGATGCAAACTGTGTATTCCATCGTATCGAGCGCCCAACATATACTCATGGAACCTCCTCTTACAGGCATGTACTCACAATGCTCATCTCGATCATGCAGCGTACATCTTCGAGAGAATGCCTCAGTGGGATGTCTTCTCCTGGACTTCCATGCTCACTGGATATTGTGGGCATCTCCCGGAGACCAAGGCTTTGTTTGATATCATGCCGTCTACGGACATGGTGGCATGGACGAGCTTGTTGGTTGCTTACTCCCAGTCTGGAGATCTGGAAAATGCAGAAGAAACCTTCTTACGAATGCCACAAGTCGACCTTGTCTCGTCTAGTGCATGCTCGCTGCATATGCCCAGGAGCGGCATATCCGTGCTGCTAAAGAGATGTTCGATTCAATGCCGGAACGGAACACGTTCACGTGGAACTCCATGATGCAGGCTCATGTAGCGCAAGGGGACGTATCCACTGCACGAGTTTTGTTCCAGGAGATCCCGCATCGCGATATTGTCTCTTGGAGTTTGCTAGTCGCAGCAAATGCCCAGTCCGGGGAAATGACACAAGCGAAGCATGTTCTGGAGCTCATGCCGAAATGGGATGCTATCTCCTGGAACGTGGTGCTCGGTGTGTATTCTGAGAGCGGAGACACCGAGCAGGCGGTGTACGTCTTCTCCAGGATACCACAGCGTAGCGTGGTATCGTGGGTGTTGCTCATACACACGTACGTGAACAAGCGGATGTTACGGGAGGCGAACGTGGCCTTTGAGAGAATGCCAGAGAGAAACTCTTTCGTATGGACCGCGTTGCTCCGTGCATTTGCCGAGGACGGAGACTTACAATCCTCTGGTAAAGTGTTTGATGAAATGCCGAGCAGGAACCTCTTTGCGTGGAGTGCGTTGCTGCATGCATATGCCGCACGGGAGAGCTCGGATATGTCTCAAGGATCTTCCACACGATGCCTCAGAGAGATATTGTGACATGGACCACGATGGCAGCAGCGTATGCACAGCGTGGGTGTCTTCCAGACGTGGTCGAGATCTTCAATGCGATGCCGGAGAGGAACGTGGTGTCGTGGACCACGCTTGTTCACGCGTGCGTTCGTGGGGGTTTACATGAGAGAGCGTTGGAGACGTTCCACTCCATGCAAGTTGAAGGCGTTCTTCCTAATGAGATAACGTTCATTGCAGTGTTAAGTGGGTGTAGCCATGTAGGCTTAGTCGAGAAAGCCAGGGGTTGTTTTATGGATATGTCTGAAGATTACAGTATAACGCCGTGGAAGGAACACTATGCGTGCGTGGTGGATGTTTTGGGACGTGCCAAACGGCTGGGGGCGGCAGAGGAGCTGATAAACACCATGCCTTTCTTGCCGGATGATGTTGTATGGACTGCTTTCCTTGCGGCTTGTAGTGTCCATGGGGATGCTGAGGCAGGGGAGCGTGCTGCACAAGCCATTGTTGGCCTTGTGGAACAGGATGGCACTCCTTACGTGCTCTTGTCCAATACACACGCTCACACACACGTTGAGAGAGAGAAACGTATGTATATATAATGATAATTTACTTTACATTCTATTCATAGTTATATATAGAGAGAGAGCGAATAAATCGTCTTACGAACTCATTGTTGGTATTATAGAGAGTTTTATAGTAAACTTAACTAGACAAATAATCAAAGTAACCATAAAAGGTTATGTACAACCTCCTACGAACGCTTCCCATTATTAAGTCATAATAATCACTCTTTTATATTTTTGCCCCGGGTAAATAACTTCAGAGAAAATCACCACCACTCCCGTCCACGTCTAACTCCAGCTCATTATCCATATCCATGTCATAGGGATCCAGCGGCTGCCAGCTGGACGTGGTCCACGCGTCCTCGCCTCCTGAACGATCCTCATTATCTCGTCTTCTTTCTGTGAGTAGCACGACTCATCCACTGGACGGTTAGGATCTGCCTCCACCATCAGCTCCACCGGTAGATTCTTGAGAAACCACGGGTGCTTCTTTATCTCCGCTATTGTTATACGCTGCACACACACAACACACACTTAAATACAATATACACACATGTTCATACATCTCTCTCTCCAATACATAACAAACACATGTATACACAGGCGTGAGTACGTTGAGTGTGCACAGTACCTTTGCAGGATTTGCAACAAAGATCCTAGAGAGTAAATGCCGGCATTCGGGAGACACGCGCACGTAATCCGGAATAGTGTACTGTACATTCAAAATCCGCTGCAAAATAACCATATAATTAATATAATTAACCAAACTAGTAAACAAGTTTAAGCAAATAATTCATTACATTTATCTTTTATAAAAAGTTTTTTTTTATGTACCATATATAATTCTTACTTGGATTGTTTTCCTGAAATTCCGAGGATCTGAAGAATCTTCAAAAGGATATGAACCAACAAGCATCACGTATAAAGTCACACCACAAGACCACACATCCGAGAGCTGCACATGCACAGCATCATGTTAGTATTTTGATTAAACAATAGTCGGTAATTGAACACTGGAGAGAGAGAGAGGTGTGCGTCTGTGTTAGTACACTATAACACATTTTTACTGAATATGTTGATGTTTGAGTCACTATAGTCAAACAAAGCAATACATATGATTAGTTAAATAAAACATCGAGATGTATATATGCATTATAGGTATGTACGAATAGATATGCGTGTATCAGGAGAGAGAGAGAGAGAGAGAGAGAGAGAGAGAACACACCTTGCCATCATATTCTTTTCTGGAAAGGACTTCTGGAGCTATATAAGCAGGAGTACCAACCGTAGATTTGGGTTGAGAGTGAAGTAGAGCCGACTACACAAAAGCACACGTATTTCTCTATAATGTAAGATTTAGTGTCTACATGGAAATAGTAGATACCTTGGAATATCCGAAATCACAAATCTTTAGACGTGGGGCAGGACTTCCATCTAATAAAGTATTCTCAAGCTTCAGGTCACGGTGACATATTTCCTGTATTTCACAAAGCATATTAAATATATACAATACAAAATAATAAAATATTATCTCAATACATGTGAATCCTCTTCTATATATATATATATATATAGAGAGAGAGAGAGAGAGAGAGAGAGTATAAGTATATATCTCTCTTATGTATTAATATTTAAAAAATTTAAGACTTACACTTGCATGACAGTAGCTTACACCGGAGATAAGCTGCTGGAAAAAATATCTTGCCTGTCACAGAAAAGATACAAGGTCAATACATACATATATACAGACACACACACACACACGTGTGTGCGTGTGTATTTATATACCTCATCCTCCGTGAATCTTCCGGCATTGCATATACGCTCAAAAAGTTCACCACCGGCAGCATATTCCATAACAATTGCTAAATGTGTGGGTGTTAACATCACCTGAAAGCCATACACATATAGTCACATACATACATAGCGCGTGTGTAAATTCATACCTCCCTGAACTGGACAATATTGGGATGCTTCAGAGACCGATGATTAATAATCTCTCGCTGCACATTCTCATCAATCTGCAAAAACCCAGATAAGCATATACACATAAAGAATATAAAGATTATATCAATCTGCGCAAACATATGCAAAATACACAACACATATAGCATAAAGATATGACATATTATACAAATCTACGAACGCTTACCTTCTCACCACGCTCAATAAACTTAACCGCAACAAGCTCCCGTGTCTTTTTATCCCGCATCAATCTGGCCACACCGAAGTTCCCAGAGCCCAAGTCCCGAACAAGCTCGTACCGATCTTTATCCATGAATCCGGCCATGTGTTACGAATCCGACTCCGACCCAAGTATTAAAATCCACGATTCATTCGACCCAAGTGCTCAATTCCGAAGATTGAGGGCACCCAAGTGGTGAATACTGCGAATCTGTACACAATCGCTAAATCTAAGCTCAACCCACTTCTCACAATGCTCGATCTACATGCCCCAGTGTACAATTACACGGATGGATGGCAGCGGCAAGAGAATTTCTACCTATATCCCAAGACACTAATGGGAATTATAAAAAGACAAACACGAGCTAAGAAACACACACAACACTACCCACTTGGCAATTTGTTAGGTTCCTACGATGCGAAGAAATGGGAAGAAAAATAAATAGGATTAATTAGAAAAAGACTGGATCAGAGAATATTCAGGAAATATCCCTCGGCATATTCTCGATTACGTTACGTAGTTTGTGCCAGAAAAAGCGTTAGAAATGAAACCACACGGTCTTGAGGTTAGTTAAGAGGTATTTAAATAATCTAATTAAAACATGATTAGTTTTAAGATTAGAGTTTAAGATTAATTAAAATTAGTGGTAATGTTTAATAATAGATGTGATATATGTCAACGTGTTGTGATTTGGTGCTTTCAGTGTGTTGGTGTGTTTGGTTAATTTGGCACCAGGTGTTGCTTCCTGTGTAATGGGCATGTTTCCCTGTGGCATCGTGCATTGGAAAATGACTCATTTTTTAATATTTAAAAATTAATTAATTTAAAATAATTCATTCTTTTATTATATTTAGCTTGGAGACCAACACATGGCATGGTGGATTAAAAACGATTTCTCTTTTTTAATATAAAAATGCATAAATGAACGTTAAAATGTTGTTTTCAATATATCATTGTATATTATATTATACCAGTCAAATCTACGGTTTTAATTTATAGAATTACAGCTTACCTAATAAGGTATCCTTTAATACACTCAAACAGCATATACTTTCAGCATATGGGATGGAGACACTTGTCACCATGTGAAAGCCTCACTTTCTATATAAGGCAAAAGCTTATCTTAATTCTCATTTAGTAATAAGCTAATTATATAGTTTATGCGTTTATGTATAGCTTGTAATATTTATTCACTTATTTAAATATTTATAGATACATTAAAATATTATATACGAATAACATATTCATAATATAATACGATATGATTCATATTAGGAATGTCTACTACGGTTTTTAGGGTTTAGGGTTTTATATATAAATGATTATTTAATTTCATCAAATATTAGAATGCATTAAAGCTTAAGAAACCGTCAATAAATAACCAGTTTTTAGGGTTTAGGGTTTATACAAAGCTAATATGAATACGTGTAAGTTTGTGTATGTAGCGTACATATATGATAATCTAGTTAAATATCATTGGAGACAAATATGAATATTAAATATGCTACGATATATTATAGTATATATTTTGAACTATGTGTCACCACAACGGAGAAAAGAACAAACTACACAAGTCCACGTGCCAAGGAGGAATATTCTATTGTTGTTTTCCGCAATCAAGGAAGTCTAGCACGCATACACATCTTTCGGTGTTCAACGTTTTCAAGCTTGACATGACACGCATCAAATCTCTATGATTTTATATATAATAAAACATATTAAAAAATATAAGTATATAATATAATATAATTAATAATCAATGCATACCGTCAGTTTCCGCAAAATACAAAGAACACGGCCTCGGTTTCCAATCTAAACTGGCCAAATGTCATCAATAGACATTTGTGTGTTTGTCTTGTGTGTGTGTGTGTGTGTGTGTGTAAAGAGAGAGAGAGAGGTGTTATATATATTTATAATATAATATTATTTAATAGATTATAAACTAACTTCACATTGGAAGTTAAAAACTTTTCACAGTATCCAAGTGTACCACACACACACACACATCTAGTGTAGTACACAACAGGTTTGGCAGTTGTTCAAAGTACTGAAATCTTTTCTTTCCACCTGACTTTCCATATTAATATGTATGTATGTATGTATGTACACTTCCTATAAAATGCATATCCATGTAGTAAAGTAATCTCTCTCCACACGTAACACAATATAGAGTAGATATACAGTGTATGTTTACATATATGTAGATAGACGTATATATGTATAGACATACCGTATGTTTACAAGGAGCCTGGTACGGCGTGAACGGGGTGACGTTTCTCGTTCCGCTCCATTACTTTCCTCGCTAATCCTACTTGTTTACCCACAACAAAGACGTATACTTTACCCGCACCGCCAGCACGAGCAGTTCTTCCTACTCTGCGTATGTATTCACTTGGATCTCGTGGGAAATCAAAGAGTATTACACGCTCCACCCCAACCGAATCCAGTCCTCTTGATGCTCTAAACACAACCAAAACAATTGATACATATGTGTGTGTAAGAACACAATAGTACATATTAAGCAATAAATACTTAAAAGGAAATAGTGTGTGTATATATACACATGCTAGTAACATTTCAGGTAAGTGATCATGCTTACAACAGTATAGCATGTGTTCACAGTCCCAGTCACTTTCTCTCTCTCCTGCTTATTAAATAACTAGTGTATTGAGTATTTACCACAACACTTTATTTATAGTCGAACAAATTTGATTACTCATAAAACACGATCGTACCATACATAACACTAGTTGATAACTGATATATAAAATGTAGGCATAGGCATCATGTTTAATGTATTTAAATTAAATTAACCATAACATAAATACATACTAAATCCATAAATATATATGGTTTAAAAGTTTAAACTAACTATATAAGATAGATATTAATTAAAGCAGGTCTAAAGTTTAGATTACCTGTCCGTACACACCAGAAATGTAGGGTTCTCCGGTTGCATATCTAGAAACTCTTGCATGCTCTGTAGACGTGCCTCTTGTGCAGTGCTGCATGGTATGGAAGTACGGACAGTTTCTTTCCGGACCTGTCGTACCTCTTTAGTATATTCTCGACCCTCCTACACGTCAATATCTGCAAAACACATACATTTACATATACCATACACACACACACACACACACATGCATACATACATACATACATACATACATATATATACACACACACACATAGAAGTATAAACACAAGCGTGTCTAGTGCGTATACACGTACGCAGTCGGAAGCAGTTTATTATTGTTATAATATGCATAAGTACTCTTGTGTATATGTGTGTCTAACACATATCATACACATGCATGTCCGTGTATATACAAGTCTGTAGTCTTTGTGTATAACATACATGCATGTATATCTATATGTAAGTAGATTATATCTTATCCATATGCATAGTCATTTTATCTATATATAAGTAGATTGTATCTTATCCATATGCATAGTCACTTATATACACATACGGTTACTTACTTTATTGCAAAATATGATTGTCTTTTTGATCGAGATATCTTCTAGTAATTTTAAAAGCTCGGATTTCTTATTGTCAAAAGCAGATTCCGGTGTCTTTTCATCGTCATCGCCTCCACTACAATCCACAAGTATCTGTAAAATTCATTACATTATTAAAACATAGATATTTATACATAAACAGATATATAAAATACATAGAAGGAGAAAAGGAGAGACTTTTTCTTATGGATATACATATACTTAAACAACCAGGTATAAAGGCTGTATCATGATGAGCATACACAAATGGCCTTCTCCATTATTCACATATAAGTTAAATATATATGACACACACGTAAGCATACACATACAAATGTAATACCTCGTATAAGCCAGATGCTGTAAGGTGCAAACTTGGCCCAAAAAGGGGAACAGAATATGGGTGTTTGTTAAGTATTTTATCGTGCACGTCCGTAGGTAGCGTGGCTGTGACGTGTATGTATTGTAATTCTGTAGAAGACATACTTCTTACTTTCTGCATTGCGTCTAGAAACTCTTCTTCTTCAAATAGAATGTCAACTTCATCCAGAACAACACTGTCAAACATGATGGTACGTATTAGTATGTTGTGTATACATACGTACATACACACACACACACACACACACACACACACACACACACACATATATATATATATATATATAATATATAGAGAGAGAGAGAGAGAGAGAGAGAGACATATAGATATAGATATAGATAAGATATATCACATTAGTGATCTAAGAGATAAAACTATAAAGTAAATGGATTTCAATGCATGCGTATAAAACAATGATGGATATAGTTAAGTGGGTTTTTATTATGTCTGCAGATAAAAATTGTTTATGTTTAGCTGTATATAACTTACATATTAGAACGACTGGTGAAATCAGATGTAGAATAGCACACAGACACACACTTACGTCATATATACATGTATATGTATGCACGTCTGCATACCTTTGCAATTTATTCAATTGTATGTTTTGCGAGTCGAGATGATGAAGGAACCGCCCAGGAGTTGCCACTACAATGTCGGGGCCGCTTTGTAGATTCTCCACTTGTGTTTTCCACTTAAAACCGCCCGTTGCCACCATTGATTTAAAAGGACACCTTTTTGACATGGCTCTACACACGCTAAGTACCTGCATTACACATGTGATCTCTGCATGTGTGTATTGGCATTGTATGTATACACACACATAAGTATTATGTGTATGTGTGGAGCACACCATGTTTGTGTGTGCGAGTATCTATGTGTATCTTGAGCGAGATGATCTAGTAGACATACATATATAAATTTAATAACATGCACGTGCGCGCGCGTGCACACACGCACGCACACACCTGCATAGCAAGCTCGCTAGTGGGAACAAGGATGAGAACACGAGGATTGTTAGGAGTTGAAAAATCTCCCTCTTCTTCTTGTTGCCTTAAACGTTGAACTACGGGTGCTAAATATGCTAATGTCTTACCTGATCCTGTTTGATCTGCTATTATACAGCTGTTTCCCTTCAAAACCTCCTTATAAGACAATGCCTACATATATATAATATACACAAGTTAGTATAATAATATATATATATATATATATATATCTGTGTGTGTAGGAGTATATGGATACACCGTCTTTCTCCTTCCCTCGCTCTCTCTCTCTTCTCACTTCTTTCTCCTCTCTTCTCCTCCTCTTCTCTCTCTCTCTCTCACACACACACACATTACGTACCTGTATCTCAGATGGCGTGTAATCTCCAAAGAGGAGAGTGCTTCGATAATCTCTTCAGATGCTCCAAGTTTCTTAAAGGACTTATTACTGTAGAATGCATCTCGTAGCTTAATTTCTTCTTTAGATAGCTTAACCTCTTGCTTAGTTTTAGCTAATCTTAGCGTCGACACTTCTTTAGTTTTAGATAAACCTCTATCTCTTTGATTAGATACGTCTGTCGTTTCATCATCATCTGTCATAGCAAAGATATGTAGTTATGTATGTATGTATGTACAATAGTAAGGCAAGCAATCATATGACAGCAAAGGTTATAAAATCGGGAACACAGGAAAAGGGTGAGCGTACCCTCAGTGTAGGAGGTTTTTCTTTCGGGTGGCAAGCCCTTTTCTTTTACTCTGCCCTTCGACTTCTGCACAAATCAAGCTAAACTAGATGGACGGAAGTATGATAGATTGTAGTAAGAGTAGCAATCATGTGATAGCAATATTTGTGTGTGTGTGTGTGACTGGCGTACCCTCAGCGTAGAAGGTTTGCTTCTGTGTAGGAAGACCATTTCTCTTGCGCATAGTACTTTGCGCTACTTCATCTTCTGCAAGAATGAAACAAATTGAATTTAAATATATATTAACAGAAAAGCATAATTTTATTAAGAAAATTATATAGAAGCTAATGTGTGTGTATATAAATAACATTGTTGTATGCATATGTATCTATATATATGCGTACTCTTAGCAATGGAACTTTTCTCTTGTGCAGCGGTTTTTGCACTTCATCTTCTGCATAGCAATATTATTACTATATTGAAGAAATAAACAAAAGACACATGTTGTTACAATATCATAAGTGTATTAAGTTAGTGTAAAAATTTAGATTATTAAGTATAATCGTTAAGTACAACTATTTGAATATCTTTTAATTAGCTATATATTTATCTTTAGTTATTCAACTGTTATTATTATAAAGATAAATCTTTAATTATAATAATGATAATGTTCACCTTCCGATGCACTGTCATGAACAGTCTCTGCTAGTTTTCTGTCTAAGCGACGTGCTCTTAGCTTTTGTAAGAAATTTTTGACTGTAAGCTTAGCCTCTCCGTCAGTGGTATGATCCTTGTTTTCTTCTTCTAAACCAGAAAAGGTTAATTATAATTCAGCTAGTACATTCACTAAACCAATTAGTCTATTACTCTTGTGTTTACCTTCAGCATAATCTGACTCATCAGAAATATCACGATATTTTTTTTTGTGGGAATTATAACAGGCTTCTGTGACCGTCGGGACTTTAAGGCCGTATTTACGATTTCTGATATATTATTCTCATCTGACGACTCATCTTCTTCAGATAGATAATCTACAGAAAGACGGAGTTAGTTTATATTAAACATATTTGAATATATATAATATATGTATGTGTGTATTCATATACATGTTTACTATGAATATAGATACAGTAATTTCAACGTCATAACGTATGCATCCATATAATTATGCCATTGTATAATGTTAATCGCTTTAAAATATTAAGTATACCTCCATTGTATTTCAAATAAATGCACAACTAAGCAATGATTCAGGACGATTATGTTACATTAACTGGCAAATACTAAAAACCAGGAAAAAAACATGTATTTAAGAAAATTTATATATACCAAATCATCTAAATAGTTGAAATGCATTAACCCTGAAGGTCTTTTTTCATTTATATCCTCTAAATGCATATAAAATCATTAAAATAATTAGCTTAATTAACTATATAACAGAACCTACCCCAATAATTCTTGTTTACCAGGTGAATATTTCGTTCACCTTTTTACACAAAAAAATAGTGTGTGTGTGTGTGCGCGCGCGCGTGGGGAATGAAAGGATGAATGCTTCCATTCGTATAGAGTATGAACTATAAGCCCATCATGTATGATATGAACACAATACCATTCTATATGTTTATGCATTATATATAATACTTTGTAGATAGTATTTATGTACATATAATTATGATATGCATTTCATTGATACAAATCAGAATATATTGCAATGGTCTATGTTTACGGGGTCAAGACATATATATACATCTATACACACACCACACAGCTTATAGATATAATGTAGATATAATTATATATATATCTACCTTCATCAGAATAATCCTCAGGGAACTCAGATTCATCCGGAACAAAGTACTTGCGATCTGAGGACTCATTCGAAATCAACGGCTCGACATTTCTCCGTTTTAAACTAGTGTTTTGATAAAAATCCCTCTTCTTCCTGCCTGATTCTGCAGCACGCAATGCACAGCAGGGAACTACCCTAACCTGTGTACAGTGTGTGTGTGTGTGTGTGTAGAGAAAGAGAGAGAGATTTACCTTGAATTCCTGATTAAAATGAGCAACGGGAAACGAGGCGATGGCGATGGCGCAATTCATCTGTGCTGCATTCAATTCAAGAACCCTACTGCTCTGTTTCTAGGGTTTTTCAAATTTCTAGGTTTTTTGGGTTTAGGGCTTAAGAAAGACCGTTAAAACTGAATAATTAATTTAAAAGTTTAAAAAACCACATCTGATGTTATAACATTTTCATATTTGAAAACCCTAATTTTAGATAGTTTTCAATTTAAAATTTTCTAAAGGTTTTATACAAAGTATAAACTTGAATTTATAGAATAAAACGTGACTTGTGTATGCGTGCGTGTGTGAAATATCAATGCGTACGTGCACACGCATTGAGAGGTCTTTTCAAAGCCCTAACGGATTTAAAGGTAAAGATTATATAATTAAGTATAGCCTAGGTTTAGTGTTACAGGATAAGTGCTTGGAATATTCTCTTAATTAAGGGTTTTAAGAGGGTGGATTTTGTTGGATCCTCGTGATAACCAAGGGAGATATCATTTGCCATAATGCTGACGCGTCCTATCATTCGTTGCAATAAAAACCTTGTATTATATTAGATGCACGTGAAATGATCCACGTATATTCCGAGAATCTCTCCTCGTATACATGATAATACAAGAGAAAAAAACAAAATCATTTTTTTATGTGCCCGTGTGCAATGTTTGTTTCTCGGGATGACGTGTCACCATAATATTTTTATGTAAATAATAAATAGTATGTACATTAGAATAATAATATGTATAGATCTTTTGCACATTGGACAATGATGATATCCGTTTCTGTTATCCTACACCTCTATTCATAGCAATAGCATAGCTTAACGAAAGCTTTTTAGCATCGCTAGGTAGTTAACAAAAGGAAAAAAATCCCACCCGCACGTTGGCATTTAATTCCCCTGCGCAGACCGTACACGTGTCCAATCGGGACATCCGTACCCCCGTGTCAGCCGATTTTGTGATATCTTTTACCCCCTTATATCATCACCCTCCCTCCAGCTCTCTCTCAAATCCCCTCTTCTGTTGGTTTTCAGCTACATTCTTCAGTTGCTCTCTCGAAATCTCTTTAATCCCCTCGAATCCCGATCATGAAGCAGAAGGAGGTGATTAGTGGATCGGACTCGGATCCAGCCAGTTTCCCCGAGGATCGTTATCATCCGGGGCTTCGCAAGACGAATCCCAGAGCGAAGAAATTCGGTACATACACATCTGCACGCTCACGCGCACGTGATTGTGTGTATTCTAAACCACATATTTGTACTTGCAGCGGTGTGAGAGTGAGACCGTGGGGCAGATACGCAGCGGAGATTCGAGAATCCCAGGACGAAGGAGAGGAAATGGCTGGGAACATTTGAGACGGCCGAGGACGCTGCAGTTGCTTACGATCTAGCTGCGCGGCTTTACCGCGGTGTCAAGGCAAAGACCAACTTTCTGTATCCTTCCATGCTCAAGATGCAGCTGGAAGAAGCCAAAGAGTGTTTTAAGATCAATCTGTACAAGGATCCCAAGAGGATTCGTGAGCAGGAGATGAGAAGATCGTATCTGCCCAAGGAAGCTCTCTCTCCTGCAAGATCTGTCCTCAAAGAGATTCCCGACTTCGTGAATCGATCTTCTTCTATTCCCATGGGAATCCCATTAGACTCCTTTAATCAGTACAAGCAAATCCCAGATGCATCCCATCAGTCGTCAGCTGCTCTCGCAGATTGGTTTTCTGGTCAGACTTCAGTTTTGTCCGAGCAAGCACCGGAGTTCCATCCGGATCATCCCATCGAGCAAATCCCGTATGTACACAACAGAGTTCCGGATTCCTACAGTAATATTACAGAAGTTCCCGGCATGCAACAGCAGGTGCTCGATCATCCGTTCGATCTCATCAGGCACGTACCAGAGGTACAGAACAGGCAGGTACACGGTCCATTCCCGGCTTTCTTGGGTCATTCCTGAAGCTCCCCGGATTCATTCTGTGACTCTTCAAGGTTTGATGCAGCGTCTCCCTCTTCAGTACTTGCAGCCAGCTTTGCATCCAGTCCGTCCGATCAGTTCGTTCGGTTCATGACCATCCAGAGGAGTCTGTTGTTCCCAACAGGTAATGCTCAAGACTGAGCCGGAATCTCCCGTCCGAATGTTTCTCCCCGCCAACTTCATCACTCAATCCTACGGTCTGGATCATTCTTCTGCGGTTGAATCTCCATGCTTCGTCTCCGTTGATCCTTTGGTGGTTCGTTCTCCGTGTGTAATCTCAGACGACGGAGTTATCGACTTCATTACCCAGTTCAAGATCACGCACATTTGGTGCAAGCTCCACTGTGCGGACCGCAGTACAACCGAGGTGTACGGGGAAGAGTATACGGCGCAGGGGTGTACAGAAGGTCTAGGGTTTACTGGAGGTTCCAATGTGTGCAGCGAGCTCGGTTCCAATGTGTACAGTTACGTTCATGAGACTTATATTCCAGGAGATGAAGAGGATGCAGTTTTGAAGGAGAGAGTGTTTATAGAGTTTTAGACTTTAATTATTTGTCACCAAATAAGAACTCTTGTTCTTCACCTTCCACATGGTATTCTCTATGTATATATAGGTGTAATATATAGAAAAGATCGTATATTCTACGTACAAACTTGTAATATACATGCATGCATTACGTATATATACATACTAGTAACCGTTCTCTTTTATTAGATATACATTGAAACGAGTTCCTTCACAATGTTTACGTTGTGTTAAATATAGTGCGGCTCTCCATTATATAAGATATGTATAACTTATGTAACTTATGAAACGTTGATGAATTAATGTTTAGGTAGGAACAAGGTGGATGCATATTATCTTGTTTTTTTGTTCTGGCAGCTATCACAGGTGTGGAGTTACGCACACAACGTAGCTAGACCTTTGTGTTCTAAACCCTAAACCCTAAACCCTAAACTACTGAGGATTAAGCTGTCGTTATACATACATGTGTGTGTGTGTGTGTGTGTGTGGTGTGTGTGAGAAATTAACTTACTATGTGCAATACAAAAAAACAAAGTTAAGCATGATGAACGTCTTTAAGTTATATAATGTCTATTTAAAACCCAAGTACTGCATGCTATACAACGTAGATAACATAGTCATTCTTGGGTTACACAAGAAAGTATACAGATAATGTGTATCAATGTATGCATATACGAATACACACACATTGTAATTACTCATTATGTTTGTATGTAGTTATTTACTCTTAGGTACGCACTAACGACCATATATATATACGAACACACACACACACATTCACTGTACAATATTTAAATTTCTTTTAATTACAGCGATCCGGAATTGAAGTAGTTTATTGACGAAAAGCAAATTGCGAGCCAGGTATGTAAAACGACAATGTGTTAGTATATATTGAACATAAATTGTGTTGTTTTAATTATATTATTAATATAATTAATTATATTAAAACTCTTATTAACTTCGTTCAATTACGTTAAAGCTTTAAGAGTTCAAGTTCACTTCGAAATATATACGCACATACATACACACACAATAGTAAAGCCACAAAGTACTGTATTTAATAAAAGAAATAAACATAGCATATATTGATTAAAACTCGAAAGTGATTTAATAAGCATTAAAAAGACATTGTTTGCGAGCTTCTCTTTTAATAATTAAAATTTCATTTAATAAATACATTTTAGAGGGAAAGCCCATGTATATGTATGTATACATCCATATTCTCATCTCTTACTCAAATTTATATATTTAAGTTATGACATGTAGTTTGCAATAATAATAAAATAATGAACGAAAATTTTCAGTTTAAAAATTTATAATACATAATCAACATAATCGTTATTTTATGTAAGAATTCTGTTTCTTACGAAAATAATGAAAACAAAAGGAGAGGTTGTTTTTTTAAAATAGTAGTTTAATACTTTTACATTTTACATTTTGTTCAGAATTCAGTATTTACTATGTAAAATTAAATTTTGAAAATTTTAGAAAAAACCGACGAGTTAGCGTTGGAGCATGTGCGCCTTTTTAAGATTGAAAGACTTGGTATTCTTGTATATTGACAACAACTTAATTTGATGAAAGTGGAATTTTAAAAACCTAATGTTAAATATTAAAAATAGTTCATTTAAATATTATGATATTCATTATAAAATTAATAAAAATTCATTAAAGTTTACTAAGAGACTATAATAGAAAAACATATATTATGAATTCAACCGCATGTTATGTGCGGCTTCAATCTGTATTCATGCGTCCGTGTGCATGTGCGTATGCGTACGTGCGTGTGTGTGTGTGGGAGAATTAACTTATATATATATATATATATATATATATATATAATATATATATATATATATATATTCTTGTGTATTTCTGTCATTATACACTACAGGTTCATGGAAGTAGTGCCATTTATAAAAGAAAGAGTTATACTTCCAGTTATTTAACTGGATTTCAAATTGATTAAAAACTTAAAGTCATTCACTAAACATTTTAAAACATTATTATTTCAAAATATATAATGATTATTTATTACAAAATAGTAAATAGGAGTGGCTCGATGCGTCCTCTTTGGGCAACCTCTTGTATTTAACTTTTCTTTTAAATAAAAATATCTAGATACTGGGAATATCATTTAATTCCTAGATATATACTTCGATATAGCTACTTTGGTAAAGATTATTTTAATATAAAAACCAGAATTAAGTATGCTAATTGCACATTCCCAAAGTATATCTGACTGGAACATTAACTCCAGAATTTCATATTGTGTGTGTAAAAACACTATGGAAAGGTACAATGGAGATCTAACCATTTGTCAAAATGTTTTTAATGTAAAGATTTATTAAAATTACTTGATTCTTTGTGTTATTAATATAATTTAATACAATAAGAAATCTATTAAGTTTTGGAGTTGAGATATGATGTTTTCATATTACCATTTACAGAGCGGTGTTATATCCTGTATTCAAGTTATGACATGTAATTTGCAATAATAGAGAAATAATGACTAAAAATTATTCAGTTTAAAAGACTTATAATACATAAATCAAAATAATCACACCAATTTGAGGATTGAAAGATTTGAAATTCTTCTCTATTAGCAACTTAATTTAAATTTAATGAAAGTGAAATCTTCAAAAACCCCATATTAAAGTTTAAAAGAGGTCGAGTTCGTTTTAAATTTATGAATGTATATATTATATTTATTATAAAATTATGGAAAAATTACATTTATACCCTGAAATTGAATCTACCCTTACAAGCTTTTGATTTACATATGTACCGTGTTAAAAGTTTTAATTCACGTATATATTCTTTTAAAACTTCAATTATAAACATATATAAAAAAATTCCCTTTACAATAACAATATTAATTAAAATATATTTTAATTCATAATATATTATGAAATTAAGTGTTAAATGTTAAAATATTTATAGTAAAAAATAGAATACTTTTTAAAAATAATATATTATATTATGATATATGTTTAATAGGTTGTATTTTAGACTTAAATATAATAAAATACAAATCAATTATATTTTTTATTAATGTTTTTAAAAATATTTTTAAATTTTAAATTTTAAAATTATTAAGTTTAAATTGAAGTTTAAAAATATATATTAATATAAATTCTAATTAAAATTAGTTAATTCATAATATTTCAAATTAAAATCATAAACATTTATAAAAATATATTTTTTAATTATTATTATTATTTAAAAGTTAAAAATATTATGATTTAAATTTCTGAAGGGTATATATGTAAATTTAAAAACTTTTAAAGAGGTATATATATAAATATAAAACTTATAAGGATACATATTAAATAAGATAGATTTCAAGAATATAAATGCTAACATTATTCAAAATTCATTAAAGTTTACTAAGAGAATATATAGAAAAAATATGAAGTCATTTGTATTCATGCGCATGTGTATATGAGTACGTGCGTGTGTGTGTGTATATGTGTGTATGCTCTTATCTTCAGCACATGGAAAAATTCAGACACGAATGGTTACAGAATGAAGTTGTAAACATTAAACAGCATAAATAAAAAATAAAAAATAAAAAATTTCATTTTCATTTATTAAATATAATATTTACTTTTCTTACTATAGTTTGCAGATCTCTCACTATATGTGTCTGTATATAAGTTCAAGTTCAATTGGAAATATATACATATTTAGTTTAAATTATTAAAACTATTTATTTTTTATTACATATAGTAAATATAAAGCTATTTGAAATTAATCTGTATAAAGTGATTATTTGATAGTATTGGATAACCACATGTAAATTAAAATTCGTTACAAGAATTATTCGCACCAGTAGTAAGATTTTTAAAATAATATTATGTATAATATTAAATTAATAATTTTAATTCAAAACTGTAAAGTGTTTCAATATATTTATTAGTAGAAAGTCTTCAAAATACTAAACATTTGACATTTGTAATTTGTATACAGGCAAGGGGTATAAGCTAACTCCTTAGCGTACTAGCTTCAAAAAAAACGGTCCAGACACATGTATGTATGTATGTATTTACGTATATGTATCGTATCCCAGGGTTACGTTGGTAATTAATCATGTTTATCTGAAAGCACAGCTTAAACATTATATATATTGTATCGAGGGTTGTTTTGGTAATTAGTGTTCAATATGGAAGTGACCATTCATCCAGTTTATAAGCGGGTAAAGAATGTACTACAGAGGTATGTTATATTATTATATATAGAATTATGATTAATTAAGTTTTGATTTTTATATTGTATTTACAGATAAGGGAAGATGTTAGAGACAAGTGATCGTCCTATACTGAATATGCTGGAGTATGTGCCTGCATGCGTATACACTATACAATACACATACAATATACATGTGTGTACAAAACAATATACATGTGTATACACGTACAATATACATGTATGTATATAATATTGATACTAAACATTATCTATATTGTATGTGTTTAATAGTATGTACAAAATTTGAATGAAATATGAAGATTGTTTAGTGAAATTTTATTTGAAGACTCATCATCGTCACACAACATAAGATATTATTAGAAAATTATTTTTCTTAATATTAGTGAAACAAAAACTGAAACAAGACATAATTTTACATACCTCTTACATATACTTTTCAATTAAAATTTAACTTTCAAATGCAATTAAAGAAGGTTTAATGTTAACTTTAAAACGACGTCGGAAGTCCTTTTATTGAGATTTAAGATTAAGCCACTCCATTTTACCTTTTTGCAAGAATATGTGTATATATATGGACTATGGATACACTTATAAAAATTAAATCTTGAATCTTTTATTAATCTAAATATTGAAGTAGAGTAATCTAATTTGGTTCAGGATACTATTTATACGTTTTTCCCAGCAGTTTAATAATGGATATTGTATAATTTCAAGTAAGACTTTAAAAAATTATTGTATATAATATTAATGATTAGTATTTTTAATTCAAACTTCAGTATATTTTGTATAAAGTTTTAAACATTTTATATTGTAATTTGTATACAGGCCACTAAACAGCGCGTGTTTAAGAGTTCTCATCTACGACAACAATAAAACACAAGTCTAAAAATACATAGAAGTTCCTGCTGGCTTTAAAGAAACGGTAACTATCTAGAAAACAGTAAGTACATTATTACTGCAGGTATTGCACGCACACACACGGTGAACAACATATATAGTTTGAAACAGATTTAAAAAGAAGATGTTGCACAGAGATGATCTACTTCTAGCATTTTATAATCAATAATCGTTATATATTTTGAAATAATAATAATGTTTATTGAATCACTTTCAAGTATTAATCACTTCTTTATAAATACCGTTGCATATTCTTCTTCAGTATGTTATATAATGTAGGATTTATGAAACGGAAACCTGTCGTAATAGAGACCGAAACATATGTATTTATATATACACATCATACATATACATACACACACACACACGTATGTGTGTGTGTGTATAATGTACATATAAGTATTTAAGTTCACGAAACCGTAATAGATGCTAGTATTGAAGAAGAGATACCAGGCACTGCGAGCGTAAACCTGAGTTAATCCGTGAATAATTTTAACAAAAGAATAACAATTAATTTATATTTAAAATATTGTTTATTACTGAGTTATCATATTATTGGAGGTAAAAACAAAAATATACGGATTTATATTTTAAATTTTTAATATTTTTAATCCATAGGAAATTTAAACACATTCCCGATTACGTCCAGACAAAGTAAATAAAATATAGCGTCCTGAACCAGTCTGATGTGTTTATTAGATTTATATAGCTTAAATACTAGTTTTCGTTTAATCATGTTATTTAGCTTTGTTCAATTACATTAAAGGTTAAATTTTAATTAAAACCATATATGCAGGAGGCATGTAAATGTATATCTTGTTTTTTTTTTTTTCAGTTTTTTTATTTCAATCTTATTATTTTATAATTATAAATCAAAATATTCTATTACTATGTCATCACGATAGTCTTCAACTAAAATTTAACTTAAAACAATTTTCATATTCATTCTAATTTTTATATATACATATAAATATACAATATAGATAAGTTTAGTATTAACACACACACACACACACACACCATGTGTATATATTAATATATATAATTATATATATATATTATAATATATGAATGTATTGTATGTATTGCATTACGCAGAAAGTAACTAGTAGAACAAATAACTATTTACATATACTTTAGCTGCCTATTATGTTGCTCGATGAAAAAACACAATCTGACTTGCGATTTTCTTCTCATCATTAAACTTCTTTGTATAGTATGTAATATATATATATATATATATAGACACACACACACACACATACATATAAATATATGAGAAACCTGAATTAAGATTATAAATGACATGTAGTTTCCAATAAAAAAAGTTCAGAATTTTACATAAAATGTGTGGATTATCTTGATTTATGGATTTCAAGTTTGCAGGCCATAAAATTTTGGCAATATTTTTCTGATATTTGCATTTGTAAGAAATTAAAAAATCATTCGGAGAGGTGGCAACAGAGATTTTTCTTTTAAATTAACACTTGAAGTATCAATCAATTAACTAAATACTCTTAAAATTTTAAAATTTCACTTTTACATTAAACATTTTCCCTCATACTTACTAATATATTATAATTCCCAGTTTTGTTAAGAAACAATCTTTTATTATTCCAGTGTGTGTGTTAATTTACTGTCACACATGCATTGTATGTGTGCACCTCTTACATTGTATACTGTATATGCGTGGTGTCTACACTATATGTGTGTGTGTGTGTGTGCCCATATACATTCACACTCACACCCACATGCAAACACACACAACACACACATAAATAAATGAACCATGGCATTGTGTGTATTCCAATTTATTTGTATACACTTAATATGGAATATCTCAGGGATATGTAGAAGTCATGCATTAACATTGATACTTAAGTTGTTTCACGATGGTATGCAGTTTGATATATATCTTATTATTACAGTACTTAAACATGTGTGTATATATTACAAATGTCTATATAACAAACGTCTACATACTAATAAAAATATATAATATATATTACTGTAGACTAGCTCTCTTTCTACATATTACATACATGTCTTTGTTATAATTACGATTAATTATGGGTGTAATATAAATACATACAAATATATTTCAGATGTTTAATTTTTTTGTTTTAGTTATGACCAAAAAACATAAATTAAATGTATTTACACTAAAAAGTACATAATTATTGTGTATAGTCATATTTGTAGCATTAACAATTAAATGAATCATGTGCATTTTAGTACGAGTTCATGAATGTACTATAAAATCATGTAAAAAATTACTTTATTAAACTTTAAGCTATTAATAAATTTATATATATATATTATATATATATATAACATATTATGTGAATTAAATATTTAGATTATTAAATATTGTAAACTTAAGGTTCAGAACGCTCTTTTCAAATTGTTTTTCTTATTTTTATAAAATTTTCCACTGGTTTTTGTATTTCTATATTAAGTATAGTAAAATTTAATAATATTGTTTAGGACTCAAGACATACATTTTACATCATAACCATTTATATTAAGCATAATTATTTAAATCTTAATTAATTATAAAAACGAAGGGAAATCATGATGTAAACCCTTAAATATTTATATTAAATTATGTATATAAATGGTATGTATATTCTAAATTCATATAAAATTAGTATGAAAATATAATTTCTATAATCTACAATGCATATTATATAAGAATATAGTATGTGATATGCAACTTATTAAGCTGTTTCATGATGTTCTGACTATATCTTGTGGAAACAAAAAATTCTGGAAAAAATGAAAATATAGAGCTTGAACTTTTAAATGTGTTCAATTAATCATTTTAAGTATTAAACTACTTACTGTGTAAAACTAAATATTGAAAATAAATGGGAAAACAAACGTAACACGTGGCATGAATTCTTCTGTATAACAGTATTTTAAATTTAATGAAGTGAAATTTAAAACCTCATATTAAAGTTTAAAAGAGATTTAAGTTCATTTTAAATATTATGATATTATTATAAAATTAATAAAAAAAATCATTAAGTTTAATAAGCGCATCTCATACGCATGTCCACATGCGTAACCCTCTCTCTCTATATATGTTATATGTGTGTGTGTGTGCATATATATATATATATAATATATATATATATATATATATATAATGAATCTTGTGTATTTTTACCATCATACACTATAGGTTCATGGAAGTACCGTAGTCCCATTTATAAAAGAAACAGAGCTATATAACTGGTTTCAAATGTAACATATATTGATTAATTAACGACCTAAACAACATTTTGAAGGACGTATATTTAAGATATCACATGTACTATTAGAGTACAAAATATTTACATAAAGATACGGATTTATGAAATTGCATAAAATATTTAATAATCCAAATTTCACTTAATCTTTATGAAATATAAAACCGATGGATGCGATCTCGCGCGGACACAAAAAGTAATAAAACAACGTATGGAATAATGTGCGGAACCAAATTAGATAATCTTCTTTCTGTTTTTTTACTTCAATATTTAAATTAATAAAAGCTCAAAATTATTTTTTATTCGTGTATCCATGCATATACACGTATTCTACACTGCAAACGTAAATGGGGGTGCTAATTGAACAAATTCCCATGTAAGTTTTAATCTTAAATTTTAATAAAGGACTCCTTCGTTTAATCATGTTAGAAATTTTCAATTAACTTAACTTCGTTGAAAATGTCCGTAACAGGTTTGTTCAGGTTTTTATTTCAATCTTAAATTTATAACTCAAGAAAACAAATATCTAATAATATCTTATGTATGTGATGATCATGAGAATTTAACCTAAATAATCTTCTTAATAACTATATTTAAATTCTAAGAACTTAGATCTTATTAACTTGAATTCGTGAATGTTCTAGCTTATATTTAAAAATGAGTTATTTTATTAAAAAACTTATGAGTTTATTGTAATAAAATCTCAACTTAGAAATGACCCACTTATTAGTACATGTGTGTCCTTCAAATTTATAAAGAAATTATTTTTAATTATATTATAAATCATTTTAATTATGCCATCTCATAAACATATAAGAGCTTCAAATAAGTACGCATATATATATATATATATATATATATATATATATATATATGTGTGTGTGTGTGTGTGTGTGTGTGTGTGTGTGGTGTACAGATAATCACCTTGATATTTTGTAAATTCCAAAGTTTTGGGTTGCATTGTGTTTCTGCTTGACCTCGTTTTGCTACAGTTGTGTCTTCCATGCATGGAAATCTCCCTGAAAATATAAATATATACAATAAGTGGCATATAATTACATATATAAACATGTGTGTGTGTGTGTGTGTGTTGGCCTTAAAATATGCTTTCAAAATTGGTTTAATCTGCTCATCAGAGAATGTACGTTATTGTATATATAGATTAAGTGTGTGTCTATATATATATATATAATATATATATATATAAGTTTATTATTATATAATCCCGGTATCAGATATCTCTTTAGCCATTGCAGTAGCTATCTCACCAAATAACACATCATTTTACCTGTATAATTTATTGCATATGTATACCTGCTTATGTATATCACACACATACACACGCGCGCAAGGACGCACGCACATACTCCAGTAGTTTTATCCACCGTAGGATGATCACTTGTTTCCATTACCTCTCTAACATCTTGCATATCTATAATTACAAGTGCCAGGTACAAAATCTGCATTTTAAATGCATAACTTCTAATGTTTTACATAGAATTATGCATTTAAATTAACAATATTTTATATATAATAATATAACGTGACATTCTTTACCGCTTATAAACTGGACGAAAGGTCACCTCCTTAATTACCAAAATAACCCTCGATACAATATATATAATGTTTAAGCTAGGCTTTCAGTTAAACATGATTAATCCCTGGGATACGATACATATACATATACACATACATACATGTGTCTGTACCGTTTCTATCTAGTAACACACACACACACACACACACACACACACACACACACACACACACATAGAGAGAGAGAAAGGAAAGCAAAAAACTTTTCATTCCAATGAGATATAACTAGGATTAAATTTAATACATAAAACACACATACTGAATAAAACATGAATTTTTAACTGATATCATATCCTTACATTAAACATAGAATGATATTAACATATTTTATTTACAATTATAATTTTTTTAAAGTTTAAATGGTCAATTAATCTATACACTTAGCATATACTTCACCATTCTATATTAAATATAAAAGATTTTTTTAATTTCGCATTTATTAAATAACTTTTACGATTAAAATAAAATTTGAATCATCATATATTTAAGATATATTTTACATTGGTAGTGAAAAGAGCAGATATATTAAATGAAAATCTGATATTTAGTTTACAAAAAACCCTGCTTATATACAGGAGGTCTCCTGCCACGTGGCACACATGCGACACGTGGCGCTGACACATGGGGGCCAGATCACCACCCATGTGTCACTACGCATGTGCGTATATACACATGCGTATATACGGTACGTTACCTAATATACAGTATCTTACACTATCCTCCCCTCTGCGGCTGTGTAGATGGTGATGGATCTGATGGTCCTGGATCCGTGTGAGCTGGGCCATCTAAGGTATGACCAAATGTACTCAACGAGTCTCGAACGACAAACCGTTTCATTCGAACCACGTGAACTATCTCAACCTCATGAGATCCCACCAACTTTACTTGATATACCTGAGGACCAACCTTTCGGAGTACTCGGTAGGGACCAAGCCACTTGTGTAATAAACCAGTTGCAAGCCCAGGTGCAGTCAGCTTGGGAAAACGTACCAGGACTAAGTCACCGTCAGCAAAATCTGGTGGAATTTGATGTCGTGCATTGTAAGAAGATTGCTGCCGCATTTGAGCTCGACCAAGATGTTCAGCAGACTCTGCACGCAGAAGAGGCAAAACAGCATCCAAATGTCGAGCCCACATCTTTGCATCCTCGGCACGTGGCAGATTCGATGATAACCCCAATTCACTAGGCAACTTAGGATCATATCCATACAATGCCTTGAATGGAGAGATACCAATCGAACTCTGAATGCCTGTTACATAAGCAAATCTCAAACATCGCAAATACCAATCCCAGTCCGTGTGATTGAAGTTCACATACTTCGAGATCATACCCTTGAAGGTCCGATTCAATCGCTCCACCAAACCATCAGTTTGTGGATGATACGGAGAGGCAAATGAATGTTTTACCCCTAACCTCTCACACAACACTCGGAATACCTCTGCAATGAAAGCGGGGCCATTGTCTGATAACATCCGCTCTGGACAAGAATGCTGCAAAACCACATTATCGAACAGAAACAAAGCTGTTGACATGGCAGTTGCATCCGGAAGAGCACCAACCTCCACCCATCGAGTTAAATAATCGATACAACAATGATGTACTGGTTACCTTGAGAAGAACGTGGAAAAGGTCCCATTAAATCCACTGCAATTAACTCAAAAGGGCGAGAGACATTGATGGATTCCAACACCCCATGGCCCGAGTCGTAGAGGAATTCCGAGTTTGACAAGTGGGACAACTTTGAATATACCTGATCACATCACCACGCATGCTGGCCAATAAAATGGGCGCAGCTTCTCCAACACTCGTTGGTGACCAAGATGACCTCCAACAATAGGTGAATCATGATATGCTCGAAGAAGGTGTGGAACATATGTAGAGGGTACAGCCAAACGCCATCTGTCCTCTGGATTTGTCCCAATAAAATACAATAAACCATCCTGAAGTCGAAACTGAGCATGATATTGTCGAAACCGAGGTTCGGAAGACGGATTGCAAACGCATCGCGTAATTGCCTCGTCCATGGTTCATGTTTTTGAGCATCCTGCCACTGTTCCAAGGATGGTAAGTCGGCATCGAATACCTGAGGGGCTTGTATCAAACCGAATGCTGCAGCTACTGCATGAGCAGGCAAAGTGGAATCGGAGAGGGGTGCTCGAGAAAGTGCATCCGCATCCACCATTGTTCGCCCAGGCCTGTGCACCACCTTAAAGTTATATACCTGGAGACGTAATGCCCATCTGGCTACGCGACCCACTAAATTCTTCCGTTTTAATAAGGAAGTGACAGCAGCATGATCACACTCCAAAAGTGTTTCACTCCCATGTAAGTAGGCATGAAGTCGTTCAAAACCCCAAACAGCAGCAAGGCATTCTTTTTCAGTAGTGGAATAATTCCGCTCAGCCGGCGTGAGTACTCGACTAATGTAAGCCACCGGGTGTCGAATTGAAGAATCCACAGCATCAGTTTGCATCAATACACCACCAATACCAACATCTGAGGCATCTACTCGTAAAATGAACGGACGAGTAAAATCTGGGTATTGAAGCAATGGTGGAGTTGTCAGGAACTCTTTTAACTGGTCAAATGCCTGCTGACACCTGCGAGTCCACCTGAAAGATACCTGTGGACGAACTAACTCCCGAAGAGGGGCAGTTCGATCAGTGAGATGATCGATAATCGACCCAAGTACTGCACCGTGCCCAAGAAACGCTGGACTTCCTGTACTGTACGGGGACGAGGAACTCTCGAACAGCTCGCAACTTCATTGGATCCACCTGTAAACCCTCTCGAGATATACGGTAACCCAAGTAAGTGGTGTCGGTCGAACCAAACACACACTTTTCAAGTTTCAACTTCAGGCCAACTTCTCGAAATCGATCAAGAACGCGCCGTACATCACGAATGTGATCCTCCCAAGAACCAGACCCATGAATGAGCACATCGTCGATAAAATCGGCAGTGATATCAGGCATATCGGAAAGAAGCTCATCCATCATGCGTTGAAAGGTGGCAGGAGCTGAAGTCAATCCAAAAGGCATGACCAAAAACTCGTAAAGACCAAATGGTGTCCGGAAGGCCGTTTTTGGAATATCCTCCTCAGCCATAGGAACCTGCCAATATCCTGATGCCAAATCCAACTTAGTAAACCATCGACTCTGACCCAAACGATCTAATAGATCGGCAGAGTTCGGAAGTGGATAGACATCTTTGATGGTAACATCGTTAAGAGGTCGGTAATCCACACAAAATCGGAGAGATCCATCAGGCTTGGGAACCAAATGAGGTTCACATGCCCATGGACTCCGTGACGGACGACACACTCGTTTACCAATCATATCAGTAACAGCTGTTCGCATGGCTGATAACTCCTTTGGTGACCTGCGTCGAACCGGGACTTTGAAAGGCTTTGCATTGCCGGTGGGTATACAGTGTCGAGTCTTCACACGTGCACCTTGGGACAGATCAAATTTGAACAAACTTGCATACTGTTTCTTAAGTTGTTCGATGCAGTGTGCTCGACACTCAGGTGACGGATCCGGCATTTGAACCTGTTGAGATGAACACCACCCAAGACCGGAATCAAAGGAGCTGTATGCGTGATACAAACAGCAACAAACTTCTCTGGACGTAAAGGAACAGACTGCAAAGACACAGACTCCAAGCGTAATACAGGAGGAGAGAGTGAAAAATCACATGTACCTTTCGACTGCTTTAACCAATCACATCCCAGAATGATGTCAAAGACCTGGGAAGGGACAACCCTAAGAGACCCAGAGGGAAACTTACAGTTGGCACCCATAACCAGCGTAGTCGAAGTGGTGTACTGTGATACTGCACGAGACTGCCCATTACCATATAAAATGTGCAAGACCTTATCTGCTCGTCTCAAGGGTAATGAGCACCGATGCGCCAGAGAAGTAGTTATGGAAGACATACTAGATCCTGTATCCACAAGCTGTGACTGAAACATCATTCACTCGTGCAGAAAATGTGAAAACTGGATGATTGGTGGAACTTGCAACCCTTGATATGCATAGCGAAAAAACATGGAGGTGAGTTTCCATCGCACGGGATCCCTCCGTCGCCCGTACGATTACTGGTTTTCCGCAACAGATCCACCCGCAAGAGAGCGTCATCATCTGGAAGCTCATCATCAGACATAATGGCCGCCACAGGTACACCATCCGGAACATATGGTCGCCAGCCTGGATGTGGTGGACGCCAATCAGGATACACATCGCATGCCCGCCAAGTATGTCCAGGTGCCCAACAGGCCCAACAATGAACTTGATTGGGTCGACCTGCATTGTTCCGATTCCTCCTGTCACGAATCCGTGGATTTTGACCACCACGGGCAGGAACTGGAGCAGGTGCAGGACGATTTCGTGGAGGTGGTCCACGGGGTGGGCCCCGAGGTCGACCACGAAAGGCTTGTCGTGCGGGCACATATGCAGCAGCATCAACCTCCATTGGATCAGCACGCTGAACAAGAGGAGCAGGTAACCCAAGGGGAACACGGCCCTCACCAGGCACCAACTCAAAACGTTGAGCTAGTGCAAAAGCTTCCTCCAATGTGGTAGGACGAAGAGCCCGAACGAATCGAACAAGTTCGGGTCGCATAGTTGGCCATAACATACCGAGCTTAGGCTCAGGCATGTTAGGATATGCACGCCGAACTAAATCCCCGAACCTAATACTGAACCGCATAACAGACTCACCAGGATGTTGTCGTATCGCATGCAGTTGTTGGAAAGCATCATCTGAATCCTCAACTTTGCCAAACGTACGTTTGAGGCATTCCGTTAACCGATTACTATTGGCTTGAATCTCCGCAGCCAATCCATTATACCACTTGAGCGCAGGGCCTTCCAAACATGTAGGGAATTCTCTGAGAGCACGGGCCTCATCCCAACCATGGTAACGAACAATGACTTGGAAATGATCAAACCAGTGGTATACATCATCTCCCGGATCACCACAAAAAGATCGGGGTCGAACCCTCGGATTTGTGGCCTGTGAAGAAGATGAAGGAGTACTAGAAGCAGATCCCCCGGCATGAGGCTCAGACGGGGAAGAGGAGGACGGACCCTCAACGAAGCGCTCCAACAACTTAGTTTGTGCATCAATAGCAGTAGCAATAATGCTAAAAGCCGTCTCCATGTTCATTGTCATGGAAACAAGAAAAAGAAAATGCGGAAGAAAGGAATACCCAACTTCTCCACCAATGAAAGAGCAGATATATTAAATGAAAATCTGATATTAGTTTACAAAAAACCCTGCTTATATACAGGAGGTCTCCTGCCACGTGGCACACATGCGACACGTGGCGCTGACATGGGGGCCAGATCACCACCCATGTGTCACTACGCATGTGCGTATATACACATGCGTATATACGGTACGTTACCTAATATACAGTATCTTACAGTAGCTTATGTTAAACAAAATATTATTAAAGTATTCTAATTTAGTGTTGACCCATATGTTTTGATATTACTAAAACATTTTATTTTATTATTAGAGTATGAAGTATTCCCAAGCCAGAAACTTCAACTTTTCACATAAATATGAAGAATACTATTAATATTTAAATATTTAAATTTAAGGTTGAAGCATTAAATAAGTTAACTAATGTACATTCATCAGAGTTAAATTCTTATGTTCTGAAAATTCCATGTGTTGTTCATGTAAACGTGGCTTGCCATTGCTTCGGCCATATTTACATGAGCATTTTTAAAAAAATTAATTTAAATAGATCATTTAAATCACATAAGTATATGGTGATTTAAATTAACATTTTTGAATTAGTAATATACTATTAATATGTTCTTAAGGAATAATACAGTAATTATAATTAAATTAATTAGTAATATACTTAAGTTACCATATACTTCTGTTTGCGTGTGGGTTCTTACAGTGTCATATATAATATATTAATTCATGTACGGAGATTTGAAGGTCTCTTCTCTCTAATAACTATAACTAAACTTATGCGTGTGTTTTGTTTTGTATCTTGTATGCATATAGTATAATATATATGTTTTTATGTGTATACACTTGTATCTTACATTATCATCTCATGTGTATGTCACGTGGTATATGTGTGTGTGTGTGTGTGTGTGTGTGTGTGTAGACACACATAGACACACACCACTCACATAAAATATATTTTTTATGGACATGTAGTTTCCAATAAAAAAGGTTCAGGATTCTATATAAAATGTATGGATTATCTTGATTTATGTATTTTACGTTTCTTAAACCACATATATTCATTGTTTTTCTAATATTTACATTATGTAAAAATATAAAATACATATTCCTGAAACAAAACGTAAAATATTAAACAGAGACACCCGATATTCTCCATTTTTTAAATATTATTTTTCTTTTCAACTTTAATACTTTAAGTATCAATCCCATGATAAAATACTCTTAAAACTTTAAAATTTTCATTTTGACATTACACATTTTACCCTCATTATTTTGTGTATCTCCTAGGTTATTTGTATACACTTAATATGGAATATCTCAGGGATATGTACAAGTCATGCGTTAACATTGATACTTAAGCTATTTCACGATGCTGCGATATATATTTATTATATCGTACTTAAACATATATTACTATTAAGAATAATATAATATGTATTATACATATTACTCTAGAAGAGCTCTTTCTCTATACATACATACATACATATCTATTTATCAATATGTCTTTGTTTTTGATTATGTGTGTAATATAAATACTATAAAATCTATTTCAGATGTTTATTTTAGTTAGGAAACAACAAACAGAGTTACACATTATAACTAAATTGTAAGGATTATCTTGATTTAAAATTTCAATATATTGTCTTAAACTATTTGGTTATTATTTTTGTTTCGTTGCATATGTGAAAATTATAAAGGTATCTCTTCCAGGAACTAGTTTAAATAATAGTAGTTTTTCCTTTTCTTTAAACTTTAATATTAAGAAAAAATAAATAAAAGATTAAAATTTGCATATTTTTATTCATCACTATTACTGTGCATACGTGCGTGTGTGTGCGATACATACATGCGTGTCTATATATTGCATATAATTAAATCATGTATATTTCGATCATATTTGATATGTATACAAAGGCATATAATTATATATGCATATAATTAAAATCTATATATCGATCATATCTTGAGGCATATACGTCATATGAATACACGAAGATTCTTTTATGTATTTAATTCATTTTAAACAAAAAATATTTATACAATTTTTAATATTTTTAGTTTTTAATTTTAAATCAACTCGTTTTCAATGTAATTGGGAGTACCATGTTTTAATATTTCATTTTGAGGGTTCATCCTTATAAATGTAACTATTGTGTATCTTCATTTTCACAAAAATACTCATTGTACGAGGACAACGTCTCTCTCTCTCTCTCCTCTCTCTCTCTCTCTCTTCTCTCTCTCTCCTCTATAATATATATATATATTAGAGAGAGAGAGGAGAGAGAGAGAGATTGGAATGACATTTATTAAGTGGCATTAATAAATAACCATAAATATTATAATAAGCAAATATTAGTATTTTTAATAACTATATTATATACGTGTAATTGTAATATTATATTTCTTTGTTTGGAACATTACGTTCACCACAGGTGGCTATTCGTAGGCGTGCGTGCGTGCGTGCGTTTGTTACTTGAGCTAGAAAATTTGCGACGAATTATAATTGAGAAATCGAATATTAATCGCAATACAAAGCTGAGTTTTTTTTCTGCTTATTATATCAAAATTTTAACTGAGTTATATATATATATATATATATAGAGAGAGAGAGAGAGAGAGAGAGAGAGCTTAAATCCATATTTATTCATGAAATATCAAGAAATTACACACACACATGTTATAGCTGGTGGCATTGTTGCAGTGAGTTGTTACTGGGAAAATACAATTAACATAGAATATTTTGATTAATTTTTTTAATTTGATTTAACACAATAACAATCTATAAGCTTCAAAACTACTGTTGCGGGATCAATGTTGAATGTTTAAATTTTAATTTTAATATTACCATTTGATAATATTATTTAATTACATACATACTATATAAATTTTTACATTATTATTTATACTAAAAGAATATGCACCCGCAGATTCTATTTTCTTTTTTGAAAATAGAATTTTCCAGCTGGTTTTTTATATACTCATATAAAATAGAATTTCCAACTTCAAAATTAAATAATATACAATTAGGGCTCAAGACATGCGTTCTTGGCGGGATGGAATCCGATCTACCATCAGTTTACGACGTGCGCGCTCAAAATCCAGGAAAAGCAGTAAATAAATGCATATATATATAATATGTGTGTGTGTGTGTGTGTGTGTGTGTGTGTGTTGCGTGTGCGTGTGCACACGCGCACACACATGCATACACAATCACACATTTCTTGATCTTGCTATTTATCTTCTTGCTCTTTTCTTGGTAGTAATTTAACATTTTCTCCAAATAAAAGTTAAATTTCATGTTATTTAATATGTTTGGCCAGTTTGAAATCTGGCCATATCCGTAAAAACTTCTAATGCTATGTATATATCTCAGGAAATTATATATAATTATATATATATTATATATATATAATTTATTATTCATTATATATATTATATATATATTGTATATTTTATTGTATGTATGCATGTAAGTATGTACGTATGTATGTATATGCCATGTTTACAACTCGCTACATACATACACCCAATTGCAGAGTGATATAGCGATATATATATATATATATATATATATATATATATAAGAGAGAGAGAGAGAGAGAGAGAGAGAGAGAGAGAGAGAGAGAGAGAGAGAGAGAGAGAGAGATTTATATACACACGCAATTGCAGAGTGATATAGCGATATATAGACACATACTGCTCTACACATATATTTGCGAATAATATACCAATATATATAGATACACAACATAATCCTATATGCACACACGCATACACAGACACACACACGCACACGGGCTACATATAGTCTCTTTTATCGATGAAGTAATTCCTATATACATTTTCAATCCATATATATCTAGTTATGCAGACATATGTACATTTATATATATACATGTTTTTGATCTTATATCACACACACACACACACACTGTGTGTGTGTGTGTCTATATATATATATATATATAATATATAGAGAGAGAGAGAGAGAGAGAGAGAGAGAGAGATACAATGTGTGTGTGTATAGACACACACACATGTTTTTTTTAAATCATTTTTCTGTACAGACTCAGAGATTAAGGAGATATACATATACGGAGCAGGCTTAGAATCCATTCAATCCATTATAGGCATCTCCAGGTTCACAAACCTGCAGTTTCTGAGCCTTCACAACAATGAGATTCAGCGGATCGAGGGACTGGAGACGCTCACGTCTCTGACGGAGCTGAACCTCTCCTCGAACAACATATCGGTAATTGAAGGTCTGTCGAGTCTCTCCGGCTTGAGGATCCTCAACCTCTCATGCAACCGTATTAAGGAGATTTCTGGGCTTGAAGGTCTCTTCTCACTGAACAAGCTTATACTTTCACATAATTATATTACTAAGCTGAGTGGAATAACTGCTCTTCACGGCCCAAGGTGAGATAAATATGCGTGTCTGCGTGTTTATGTTTATGTGTGTGTCTATATATATATATATATATATATATAAGAACCATGTGTGTATGTCTTAGTTTGTGTATGCCCCTAAGAAATATCCCACCATGAATACGTAGAAACAATGTGCATTTACGATAATACTTTAAGAATACAGTATATTGCTATATTATACAGTTCTACATGTGTATAAATAGTTATATATGTATTCATATTGTAAACACGCACGCACACACACCATGATAAATATTTATTATTGTATTTGTAACCTCTATAGATTTTAGTTTTAGAGGTCTTTAATTCTAGTTTGATTGTGTAATTGATTATAAACATGTGTGTGTGCGTGTGTGTCAAACTGTGTGGTGTGTGTGATATGGTATAATATACATAGTACGATGTCATAAACTGCAGATTTTAAGTTTATATAGTGATATTTTACTAATAACATATATCATCATCATCATCATCACACACACACACACACACACACACACACACACACACAGATATATAACAGTTGCACATGTAACATATATGGTTCATGTAGCAACACGTGAGGTGACTAGATGGCAGGAAACTGGATGTATATGAATATATATATAGTACCTTTATGTATATTAATTATATTCTTGAAACTTTCGTGCTGTGTGTGTGTGTGTGTGTGTGTGTGTGTGTGTGTTTATATCTGAAAGTACTGGATTTTGCAGATGTACATTGAAATACCTGGATTTGAAGGACAACTTCGTGAAGTCGCTAGCAGAACTATGGCAGCTTGCTGGATGCATACATCTAGAGGAGCTCTTGTTCTCACAGGGGAAGTACACAAATCCAGTTTGTCAAGAAAACACATATAAATCAACATTATCGACAGTCCTCCCACAGTTGAAGTACTTAGATGGGGAGCCTCTTCCTATTCCAGAATTACAACCACTCTCTACTGCAAAACCATGGTATGTATATACGTATGTATACATATATATGTAGTGATATATACATATACACTGTATGTGTATAGTTAAGTTGATGAGTAATGTTTAACAGGTTAAACAGGTTGCGTTTAAGGGACCGCCTCGGAAGAGTAAGGTGCAAACACAACCAAAGGATGAGTACGAGAGTAGACTGGGACATCTTGAGGCTAGATTCTCGGAATTATCCGAGAATATGAAGTCCCATGAAGAGAATAAGATTAAGAGCAAGGCAAGAAGTAAGAAGGAACAAGACACTCCTTCTCGACTTTTTGATTACACAATGCGAGGATTCTGCAAAAAACAACCGTAAGTATATATTTATTTATATTATCTGTATATGTGTGTGCACACATACGTATACACACAGGAACGAAGATACTTTGAAGGATGACCATGAGAGGCTGGGTCTACTTGAGTCGCGTTTTACTGAAGTTTTGGAGAATATAAAGATTCTTCAGAATATTAAGGTGCTTGATGTTCGTGACGGGATACAACTGAGGAGGACAGCTTAAGCAGTGGATATAAAGTCAGAAGGAAGGAAGAACAGAAGAAACATAAACGAGGAAGGATTGATGACGAGTTGGTAATGATGTGTGTGTGTGTGCATACGTGCGTGTATATAACATATCGTTCTATATATATTCAACTTAATTACTGGGGATTTGTTCGAAAGCAGCTTTCTGAACATGGACGCTCTCCTACAAATACTAGCACATTGGAGCAGATATCTTCGGAGGTATTTTAATGTATCTACGTTCTATGATATTGTTTTGTTATACTTGATAATAGAACTAGTAGCATAAGTATCAAATACAGTCCCTGTTAACACACACAACGCACACAAACAAACAAACGTCTCATGTTCTGTACGTAGATCGGCCAGCTCCACGTTGAACTTGTCAAGCTTAAAGAGGAACTCCTAAGAAGAAATGAACATACTGATAATAAAACAAGCAATCAAGGGTCATCCCCGTCACTTGGACCTGGGAAAGAGAACGTTTTCCTGGATAAAGCTTTAAAGTGGGACAAATACATGTATATTCATCCATGCCACGTGTGTGTGTGTGTGTGTGTGTGTGTGTGTGTGTGTGTGTGTGTTATGCAACCACACATACATAATTTTATCTGTATATATACCCATGTATTTACATAGGAGCACTTATTCCCCATACGTTATGATTTGTGTACATGTATATGTATGTATGTCTTTATGTATGTATATGACTTAATTGATGTGTATATAAATACATGGATGCATGCATATACATGTATATCAGGCATATATATCCAGGAGAAAGAGGCTGAGATGCACAAGATGCAAGAATCTGCAGCCTGTACTCAGGAACTTATTGTTAAGAGTGTACGGGAGCAAGTCAAGGATGAGCTTCTCTCACTTCAAACAGAAACAGAGAAACTAGCCTTCAAAGAAGCAGTTGAGGTTGCTAATTGCCTTCGTCAGGTTCTCTCTCTCCCTGTGTGTGTGTGTTGTTCTCACGGTCTTTCAGAACGCAGAACGTGCTCTCATGGATATAACAGTGGAGAAGGAGACTTTACGTCAATCAGTAGCAAACATGGGAAAAACACTTGAAGATGAGCGTGCAAAGTTAAGGATCTGCAATACTGAACTGGTGTGTGTGTGTGTGTTCTAACGTTGTAGACACACACACACACACACACACACACACACATGTATGTATGTATCTGTATGTATATGTATATGTATATGTATATGTGTGTGTGTGTGTGTGTATAGAGAGAGAGACATGCATTCTCTCTATGTATAGAGACAGGTATATGCATATACACAGGTACATGTTTAAAAATATCCAAATATATACATGTACTGATACGTGTATTTAGGAGTCTTGCAAACGCAAAGAAGTGTTGGCCCATGAAGAGGTCAAAAGACTCTCAACACTACTTGCAAGGGAACGGACAGAACGGAAAAACGAGATTGAACGCCTCACATCGTAACATATATTTCGTTTAAATCTTAATACTTTTACTGATATAAGTATAATATATATAGAGAGAGAGAGACAGACAGACAGAGAGACCGAGAGACAGAGAGAGAGAGAGAGAGAGAGATGCATTTGTTTTGCAGGTCACATGAACAGAAATTAAAGAAGTGCCTTAGATAGAGAAACAAAACAGGGTGAGAAGGCAGAGTCGTTACGTGCAAAGCTTCAATCCATAGAGAGGCAGTTACAACAGGCTACTGAAGGTGTGTGTGTACATGCACAAAGACGCACCTATAAGCATTTGTTAAATTTCAGAGAAAATGAGAAGTTCAGAGTTTCTTGACAAGCTACGAAATGAGTCCTGTCAAGAAAATGCCGAACTTAAACAAGCTTTGAAGACAGTTGTTCAGAAGGTATAAACTGTATGAATTTATGTTATCGTTTCTAATATAATAGGAGTATATATTTTTCATATATAGTTTTTATATTAAATATATACAATACTACTTAATTAACTTCACAGGAGCAAGATGCGGAAGCACTTGTTGCAGAACTTACTGCAGTGGTACATTCACAGGTATTATTTTCTATCAACACATTGCATATTTATATTTATTACATGATTACGTAATTAACTAATGACTAATATAGCCAAAAAAAATTATTTATGAGGTAATACACTGAAAGCGAGTCTAAATAGCTGACTTAGCTATAACTCTATATTACAATATAATTAATAGTTCATTTACCACGAGGATATTCATCATCGGTTTATACTTGCAGAAGTTGAAGTTGCAAGCTGCTCAAGTTGAAATTGGAACATGCAACGAGGTAAATTCCTAAACGTCCACCATCAAAATGTGTGTTTGTGTGCGTGCGTGCGTGCGTGTTGGTTGTTTTTATTATGTCTTACAACTTACTTTGTAACTAGTAGGAACTACAAATTCTTCGGTTGGAAATGACTACACTAAAGAAACAAGCAGCAAAAAGCGATGATTTGGTGGAAAGTATGAAACTGCAATTGTCAGGTTCTCTCTCTCTCTCTTATGCCATTTACTCGCAGAGGCTGCAAAGGCAGCAGAAAGAGAAAGAAAGAAGCTGGATATTAATTTCAACACTCAATTAGAAGCTCTCAAGGATGAGAATGAGAAACTACATGCGGAAGTTGCTACACTAGCGGAAAAATTACACTCCACTGAAGACGCTCTTCGGGTCTGTCACTCTCTCTCTCTCTCGTGTGTGTGTGTGTGTGTGTTGTGATCCTACTTCTGATTGTGAAGGTGAAAACGGAGAAACTCCAGGCAAGTGACGATGCTGTTCGGGTATGTTTTCTTAAGAAAGTATATGTATGTGTGTTCCTTGATTGTATGTGAATATGTACACACGTATGCCTGTTGGACTATTTATACATAGGATTAACATATATGGACACGTACATGTTGGTATATGATACACATAAACACATTTAATATACAGATAACTATTGTAGATAAAGACGAAGATGCTGGACAGTCAAAATGATACCATTAGGGAGCTGAAAATGGAACTTTCACGTACCAAAGATGCTCTCAAGGAATCCAAATCCTCTGTGGAGTTTGTTGAGAACGAATGGAACTCTAGATTCCGTGACGAAGTTGAACAGGTACGTTGTGTGTGTGTGTGTGTGTGTGTCTGTCTGTCCGCATATTTCAATACATTCTAATATACATAAGGAGTTAATGAATACTGCATAATACGTAAAAGTATTTATGTTATCTCTATGAAGGAAAATTTATGATCCAATGATTAGATTTCAGAGCAGATGCGTGTGTGTGACTAAGAGTAATGAGTTATTCATGTCAGGGACGGGCCTTAAGAAAGGAATTAGCAGCACAAGATGTTGTTATAAGTGAGCTTGAGGAAGAACTTAAGGCACAAAAAGCTGCTTGTTTAACTGCTGAGCACGATTATGATACACTCAAACAGAAGCTCAAGGAAAAAGACGAAATGTTACGGTATGTATATGGGTGTATGAACGTATATATGATTTGTATCTATCTGTATATATACATGTATCGTGTATCCGACGTATGTGTGTTCTTTCAGCTATGTTGAATCAGAAATCAACCACGTGAAGTCCCTTTATGAGAACCGAGAAAAGACTATTGCATCTGAGAGAGATCAAGCAGTGGAAAAGCTAGAACTAGCTGTTGCTGTGAGTAACACACACACGCATATGTATACATATAATCCTATGTTTGATGCAGGAAAGGAAAAGAGCAGAGGATAGAACATTAGAAACTGAGAGGCAGATTGAAAAGATGAATGCAATGACTATGGACATTGAGGTGGTCAAATATATCATAATAACTTATATACGTGTTTTATCCACAACACACACACACACACAAGGCATACACGCACACACAGTGGAACTAGTTTATTATGAGTTGGTTTTTTGTTAGATAATTGTGTCTGTGTGTGTACATTAATGGATGTGTATGTGTATGTGCATATATGAAAGGTGATGTTATATTACAGAAGAAGGAGAAGGAATTTAGTGTAACACTGAAGCAGAAAAATGAAGAACTTGTGCAATCTTCACAAATGATATTAAAGCTTGAAAAGGAACTAAAAGAGCTTGAAAGACAAAAGGCACTGTCTTCTGCAAAGGTATGTGTGTGTTGTGCCTATATATATATGTATATATATATATATATATATATATATTATATAGAGAGAGAGAGAGAGAGAGAGAGAGAGAGAGAGAGAGAGAGAGAGAGAGAGGAGAGGAGAGAGAGAGGAGAGAGAGAGATATGCCTGCACTTTTTTGTTTTGATGAATAATATAATGCACTTATATGAAACTCCTTGCGTTTAAATGTTATATAGCTATTTAATATATATCAAATGCAATCTTTTCTTTATAAATTTACTAAATTTTCTTAAATAAATAATAAAACGGAGAATGCTTCTGACCACAAATATTAGATTACCTTTACAGAGCTATATAGATGAATCATTATGTAAGTAACATTCTCTTATATAGAAAATGATAAAATTGATTTACATTAAATATCTAACAAGTTAATCTACACAGGTCAATAAGTTGTCTAAGGTTCTGGATGAACTACGAGATGCAAGCTGAGTAATCTGAGGTAAATTAACTGAGTTACTGAAGCTAGGCTAACATTTATATAATATATACAATATATGAACACTAGTGCACTGTTAAAATAATAGTTAACATTATCATTAAGATAATAGTTAACATTACCATCAAAATAATAGTTAACATTATATTTTTAATTTAATTAAGATAAGTGTAAATGTTGTTCTAAAAGTAGACAAAATATGAGGCAAAGTAATTTCGCTCAGGTTGTCTTAATAAGTGCGTGTGTGCGTGTGAATATTATTCCACATTTTATCAGGCCCATTTTATTAATTAGCTCATTAATTTGTAACAAATCATTTTATTAATTGTTTAAGTATCTTGACTCGATTTATATATGCACATATGCATAAAGGATATACGCAGTGTGTGTGTGTGAGAGAGAGAAAAGTATCAGAAGGATTTATATATGCACATATGCATTACGCACATGTGTGTACTGAGGTGTATTTTTCCAGACGACTTATCTGGAACAACAACACCAGCATTTGTGTTTGTGAGCCTTTAGATTGCCTTCGTAATCATGTTCAGCAGGGATCACGCCAGAAGGTGTGTGTGTTGTGTGTGTGTGTGTAACGTATTAGTATATGATGAATTTAAGAGGGTCTGCTTTAAGGGTACAGTGATTTTTTATATGTTTTTTGTATAACATATGGATTGATCAGTAGTGCAGCGTGTGTGTGTGTGTGTGTGACTAATAGTATGCTGTTCTGTCAGGAGGAAGAAAAAGTGAGCTCTAAGGCATTATTATACTACAGAAACTCAATAAAAGCATGTATATATAGATAATTGAAATCTAAATTTGAAATATATACTAGTCTCATTAAATTATTAAAAATCATTAGTGTGTGTGTGTGTGTGGTGCGTGCGTGTGCGTGTGTGTGTCACCATAAAAATTTCTATATTTGATTTCTTATTGGGTTTAGGGTTTAGGATTTAACAGATAAACCCAGGACTTGATTCCATTAGAATATACTACAACTCGGTTATAAATAGATTCAAATGCTCTTTTATTTAATTCAATTTTTTTATCATAAATTAAATACATTAGCATATATGCTATAAAAAAAAGCCCGTCTTTAAAGAAATTATAATTAATAAAAAATATTAACTAATGTAAATATTAATTAATCTATTTCTCTTTGTAAGTTAGTTTTACATTCAGGAATTACCTCACATTCCTCGATGGCTGCCGGCACAATGTCAACAAACAAGGTTGCTCGGTCCATATTCAGTATTGCCGGCCTTAGTACTGAACAACACATGCATGTATATAAGACACGTTCATGAGCCTATATATACACATACATATATATCTGCGTGCGTGCGTGTGTAATATATGGACATGCATATATTAAACTAAAGGCAAACCTGGCTCTCCAGGCTCCGTGAGAAAACTGCATGAGCACAAGGTTGTAAATTATAATACACTATATCACCTTAAGATATAGGGCTCCTATAAATATTTATGTAAAGATTTTTAGAGTTCTCTCGTCTGCAGTACTAGTAACTTAATAGTCTAATAAAAGAGCCCTAAAAACCACACACATACATACACACATATAGTATGATGTACATATATATTGAATATGTTTATAATTTACCTGCCATATTCATTGAAACGGAATGGCAGGGTTTCGATCTCAAGCATTGGATCGTCTGGGCTCGATCTGGCCTTTCATCCCGCCACATATGTATTGCCACCGTGTTAATATGGTGCTCAAGTTCATCTGGTCTGAAAATCCCATTTCTTATCCATTCGTTAAGCACCTGCAATTAAAATGAAATTGAAAGAAGCAGAATTTTATATACGCATTGTATAGACGTATAAATACATATATATACCTTATAAAAATGCAAGCGATTTTGTCTTTCTTCAACTCCAGCCTCTATAAGCATGCGCAAGGCCAATAGTACAGCAGCTTTGTATTCTCCAATCCGTGGAACTTAAAATTGGCATTAATTTATGCATGCATGTGCGTGCGTGCGTGTTCAAGGGAAAGCAATCTCTACCTTGTCAGCTTACCTCTTAAAATATCTAATTCATTTGTTATAGAATCCACAAGAGAGAAGAGATGAAGTTTGTAATTATAATCTTCCTTTGAAGTTGGCTGCCTTGTAAATCTCAGTATTGTAGCAATCACCTGGTAGTGCTCAATATTAGCTTAATTATATGTTAGAACATTAGTATTATTGCATGAAATTCAGATCAAGAACAACGAGATCAGTATAAATGGAGAAAGAACAAGCGCCCTTAGTAATAACTTAATTCTCTCTCTCTCTCTTACACACACACACGCACACGCATGCGAGATCAAACAATTGTGTATGTTATATATACGTCACCTCTCGTTCCAGGCCAGAGTTTGCACAAACTATGGCTCGCTGTGTGGCACGAGTTAAATCATCTTCTGCATTTCTTGAAGTCTTTAAGTCTTCCAGTACCTGTTGAAACTCTGCAAGATGATTACGGTTAGGAACATGTACTCTAGAGCTTAACCTTGGCATATTTGTTTTAACAATTCACTTAGTAAAGATTAGTCTTTAATTTATGTGTATATTAATATATTTATGTAGATTATATGTTAAATCTTAGTCTTCTGTACGAAACGTTGCAACCCTAACGAAAGCTCGTGACTATTCATCTTCTCTCTCTCTCTCTCTCTATATATATATATTATAGCATTCAGTGACTTTTTCCCCTTCATGGAATGGAAATGCTATGGATTCGTATATTAAAATATGTTAATTTTGTGTTTGAATGATGGCGGGACGAAGGCTGAGCCGTTGGATTGCCTTCATAATCAAGGGCTCACGATTTTCGCAGGATTTTTGGAGTATGAATGAGAATGGAGGGTCTACATATGACACCAAATCAGAAATTAATATACATACATGCAGAGACACGTACATACGCTATATATACACCTCATGTACACATTTGAATGCATATGCTTGTATTAATTGGGTTGTTGTACAAGAGGACTCAAAAAACGATACAAACTTGTTTACTGAATCTGGAAGTTAAATTTTCTACATTACGGGTGTGCGCGTTGCGTGTATGCTGTGCGTATGTGTGTGCGTGTGGGTATGAAAACACATGACTTTTGATATGTGTGTTTAGTATATCTACGCTTACATGTGCCTAAAAATTCATTAACTATCATTCACTATTATAGCCAAGTAATTAGAAACAGTGATATATGCCGTAGTAAAAAAAATATTACGGATTAGTAATTAAACTAGATTAATAATAATAAATTAATAATAATTAAATTAATAATTAAACATTTCTGTAGTATTTTTCGACTATGGATTTAATCACTTATTAGAAAGCAACCATAAGAAAAACATATGATAAACATAAACTATAAACTAAATACTTAATCATAAACTCGTGGTTAAGAAGCATTTGTCGGCAGTTTTTTTATTAAGACGTAATCCTTTAAAATAAATAAGTCCAGATAAAGACAACGTATACATTTAAATTCTTAATTAAGAATTAATCCAAATAATGTATTTAGTTAAACAAAACTTAGGTTAAAAATGCCTACATTATCTTGATTGTATTTAAGTACATATTTAACAGAACATGCCTAGATTTCGACTTAGATTATTTCACCCTTTTAACATCTACACGATGACACGATAAACCCGTGTATCTTTCGTACATATACACAGTACTATTTTGACACCTTACTCTTCACACACACTGTGTTGTGTGTATGTGTGGGGGGATATACATATATGGTTAGAGCCACCCACCAGATAAGATCCAGTTTTATGTAGAACATACGTGTGTGTGCGCGTGTTTGTGTGTGTACGTGTACTTGTGTACTGTCCTGGAGTACATATACAGATGTCAAGCTACACATTTGAACACACTACACACATGGCTTCAGTTGCATTGGCATTAATTGGTCGGATATATATATATATATATATATACATTAAATATGTATGTAAAATGATATATAATATAAACACTGATATTTATCATTATATATATATATAAATTGTGAGATACAGCTAAACAAGCTCAGTTATGTGCACATGGCAAAAATGTAGGACCAGTTAATTAGTAGTCGTATAACCTGTCCAGAGAGACATCGGATATCTCTCCTTGTAATATTCCAATACACATTGTCTGTTCAAAGACACAGTGGACACGCGTCCATGCATCGGGTACGTCAGCCCTACTGGCTGACGTGGCGGGACCCAGCTGGCTGTGCGGTGGCAAGTGGGCCCCACCATTTTGGCTAAACCCCGATCGAGTTTTCTCTTTATAACTTGAACAAACTCGGGGAGTTTTTTGGTATATACAGAGGCCGCTTCTGTTGCTGCTCTCAATACTGCTCTCTGTTGTTCTCTCGTGGTGGTCACAGTATGGCGCGTCTTACTGTCGGAGGAGGCGAGGAATTCAGGCAGCCGGATGCCATCAAGGCTGCACTTGCAGAGTTCATTGGGATGTTCCTTTTCGTGTTTGCTGGTGTCGGATCCGCCATGGCTTATGGTACAGTCCGTCCTCACAGACTTATCTGTTGTATTCACAGTAACGCTGGTTTCTCATGGTCTTGACTGTTTTTCCCTTCGACAGACAAGATCGGACTCCATACAGACTTATCTCTAGTAGTTCCGCATACATTTGCACATGCTTTTTAACACATAGTTGTATGGTTTCTCATGGTTTTGACTGTTTTTCCGTCGATAGGCAAGATCGGACTCCTTACAGACTTTTATGTGGAAGTTTCGCATACACTTGCACATGCTTTTTAACACATAGTTGTATGGTTTCTCATGGTTTTGACTCTGTACAGACAAGATCGGAGGGGCAATACTGACGCCTTCGGGTCTGGTCCTGATCGCTCTTGCACACGGTATCGCTTTGTTCGTGGTTATCGCAGCGACAGCCAACGTCTCCGGTGGACACATAAACCCGGCTGTCACGTTGGGATTGGCAGTTGGTGGACACATCACAATTGCGAGGGACTCCTCTACTGGATTGCACAGCTCGTTGGTAGTGTACTGGCTGTCTTGGTCCTCAAGTTCACCTTCCTACACGAGGTAAGCTCTAGATCAGTTTCCTAACGACAGGTTTAGCTAATTGCGGGCTGCAGGGCGTCCCATACACGCCGTCGGTGTCGGCGTGAACAGCGTCTCAGGGCTTGTTATTGAGATTGTCATCACGTTCGGGCTAGTGTTTACTGTCTACGGTACTGCGGTCGATCCGAAGAAGGGCGTGGTCGGAACTATTGCACCCATTGCAATCGGTTTTATCGTGCTTGCCAACATCCTTGCGGCCGGTCCGTTCTCCGGCGGATCGATGAATCCTGCGCGTTCGTTCGGCCTGCGTTGGTTGGATGGAAACTGGCACAACCATTGGATCTACTGGGTGGGACCTCTCATTGGTGGTGCACTGGCTGGGTCGTTTACAATGAGATCCTTATTACACCTCCCCCTCCAGAGGAGTACTAGATAGAAACTGAACATATATCTCCCTTCTTTGCATATATATTTCTTTTTTTTTTCCTTTTTATTTATTATTTATATATTTTTATTTTTTTTCATCATTTTGCATGGTTGGGGATTTGAGTTCAGGAAAATAAGCCAGGGGAATATGCTTGCTTTAAGGAGACTTTACACCATCCCACGAGACACTTGTGAGTCTGCTTTTACGACTGACGGGAACAGACTTTCGTTGTATGAGGAAGCAAGATGAGAATAATCTCCAGCATTTTGGTGCTTTTCTTTTTCCTTTATATTTTCTATGTTTTTTTTTCTTGTTTTGTATACAAGAATATATTAATTAATCATATATAATTATTTATAAATGGTTAACCTTATTTATATATGATCACGATCGTGATCGCTATCCATCTGTCATCATAATCATATATAATATTTATAAATGGTTAACCTGATCGTGATCGTGATCTCTATCCATCTATCAAGTATGTCAAACTATGAGTTTGATATTTTTAATTAATAGCTTAACCTTAATCCATGAAGCGAGAATAATGTGAGTACTAGGTCACCATTAATATATTATATATATATATATATATAATTATTTATGTGTGTAATGTTGAATCGCCATTGGACACCTCACTCTTACACATTGATGGATTAATTTTTTTTCTTACTAAAGTTAAAAAAATGTAAGAGATTCTGTATAGGAAATTTTAAGAACCGTCTAGAGATAGTGTGCTGGACCAATCAGTGAAATCCTCAGTGTGGTACGTATATAACGACACACATAGGACCCATAGAGATTTTAATATTAATAATTTTTATATGATAATATAAAACTTAAATTTTGTTAATAGTGGTCCCCTTACAATTATAAGCTCTACATTGTACAATGCATAAAAAATAAAATTGTAAAGTTAAACTATTGAAGATTAAATTTTCCACGTTGAGTTTGTATAAAAACAAAAATCGATATAATAAATAAATACACAACGTGCCAAGAGTCGCACTGTACACATATATATCTTCTGGAAAAGCTACTGTATAATATATAAAATGACTATCTTAAATACGGCAATAACATGCAAGCCACAGGTGTCATGCAGAGCTGCCACACAGAAAAGCTTCCACAGTTGCAGACTCTTGCGTGTGTATGTGTGTGCGTGCGTGTGTGTTTTTAACTTAAAACATTGTTTGATTAGTGAGGCTTATGACATGAGCACAGAAAAACAATTTTCTGAGAATATACTAAGCATTTCTTTTTAATATGAAACAATGATTGATCTAGGCAGACGCTTGAATCAATATATAGTAATTTGCTATACACACGTACACCATGTGTGTAGATACACACACGCACCTAAGGCTTGGAAAGGTGAGTCACCTTTCCTTCGTCACAGCTGGATCTGACAAAGTGGTCCACCTGTCACAGCGCACGCACGAACATGCACACGCACGCAAACACACATTTTGTATACGTATCGAGACCAAAGGACAAAACGCAAAAAGCTGAAAGTTTCAATAGAAACAAAAGAGTTGCCTGGGCATTGAAAAAACACTTAATGTATACTTGTGTTCTTCTCTTCAAGCAAAACACACACATGCACGCACACACACACACACACAATGTAACACAAAACTTAAGGAATTCGATTATTTACTGAGATGTGCCTTCTAAGATCATATTTAAAACTCTTAAACTTAGGAGATTAAATATATTTAACTATTTAATTTTAAATGTTAGTGAAATAAGCATTCAACACTGAAGTGCTACGCTTATGTGATCTTTCTAGCACACACACACACGCCATGTACCATACACCGTGACTCATGGCCACGCAATCTTCTTCGGCAACTTACATACACATACACAAGTTTGTATACGCAGGTGCACATATACACATGCATATATACTACGTGAATATAATGATACTTTGACCATTATTATAATGATAAATTCTATTTTTATAAAATAAATTAGTTGATAAATAACAAATAGGAAAAAATGATGATGATATAATTATCATTATAATTCAGATTTTGCAAAAATAATTGCTACATAGTAATCAACAATGCTTAACTTTAAAATTTTAATTTTTTTTTTAAAAGAATAATTAATGTATTGTAAATTTATCATTAAACAATTTAAGTACAAAAACTTACACAGATAATTTGGAACTATAAAAAAACTTATAAGTTCGTGTGTGTGTGGAGAGGTATATACCTGGAATATCCAGACTGCGCGTGTGATGCGTGCGTGTGCGTGAAGAACTTGCCTTATCTTCTCTATATATGGTAGACAGAACAACATACGCAGTTGTGACTTCTGGATTTAATTCTACCACCTTATCAGCAGCATGCTTGCCCCGCTCACCCTCCTTATGAACTTTGCACGCACCTTATTCACATTGTGTGTCACACACACATACACACGCACGCACGCACGCATACATTTACCTAGTAAAGTCGTCCAAATTATAGAATCTGGCTCCATAGGCATACTCTCAGCAACCTAGTTTCAAAGGTTACACACACGCGCACGCACGCACACAACGTATACGTTACCTCCTCAGCTTCGGAAACTCGACCAAGGCGTCCTAATAAATCAACAATACATCCATAATGCGTGGCAATAGCTTCTACATAATAATCTCCCACCATCCACCTGAACCACTTAAAAGCTTCCCCCAACATACCTCTATGGCTACAAATACTCAGAATTACTGTAAACGTACACCATCTGGAGGGACACCTTCAAGTAGCATTTCATGAAGTATCTCAAATGCATACCTAAAACCAATGTTATCAACACACGCACGCACGCACACGCACACGCACCTTCCACCGCAGTAAGAACCATATGCCCCATTGACAAGTTCCACGATGATTCATCACGAACCTCCATCTCACTAAACAGCTGTTTAACGTCTTCCCTCGAGCCAGCCTTCACATACATGTTAAGCATAGCATTAGCGATAACCTTGTCAAGATTAAGCTCAGGCTCGTGCTTAATCCAGGAGTGTACTCTCCTTCCTTCTCGAAACAGTGCAGGAGAACTCGAGCACACGCCCAAAACCGTACGGAATGTCACCTTGTCCGGACGACACTCTCCTCCAGAAGCATATTCCAGAACAAACCCACAACGTCCTTGCCTTGTAGTACGCTCATCATTGTGTTCCACGAGACTGTGTCTCGCGTAGACATTCTTTCGAATACACCACGCGCTTTCACTTCCTGAGCAGAAGTTTACGTTAGCACGTGCGTGTATGTGTGTGTGTTTATTAGTACTTTACCTTCTACACTTGCCATACATACTGATAAAAGCATTTCCTACGAGAATCCCATCCTCGATCTCGCTCTCAAAGACGTACCTCTCGATCCAGTCAGGGTCTGTACATGCTTTCATAACACATACGGCAGTGTTCTTGTCACCGGCTACTCCCGCCTGATGCATTCTCCAGAACATCTCCAGAGCCTTCGCTTCCATCCCACTCTGCACGAGCGCGGACATCATTGAGTTCCACGAGGAACAGAGAGGATTCTCAAGCTTCTGAAACGCTTCCTCTGCCTCCATAACCAGCCTACACCTACTGTACATGTTCAACACAGCCACCTTAAGCACGTTGTGAGAGTATATCAAGCCCCCGCATTCTTCAAGATACCGCCGCATAAACTTGGCATCATCCCTGCTCGAACACACATTCATCAGGCACAGAAAACTCGACTTGTTGGGATGCACCCCATCCTGTTGCATCTCAGATAGCACCCTCTTAGATAGCCCGTTTTGAGAGCACGCCGTGATAAGCACGTTCCACGCACTCACATCTCTTTTCCTGCAACTTTCGAACACATCCCAGGCTTCGTCGACGAGTCCGTGCTTGCCATACATGACAATTAGAGTGTTGTCTACCACTGAGTTCGAGTTCCTGTTTGAGTAATAAGAGAGTGGAGATCTCTTAGGTCCTTAGGAGACTTACATGTGTTCAACACTATGGCAAATGTAACCCGGTCCGGTTTGAAACCGTTGAGCAACATATTCCTGAAACACTTGGAAGCCCATCAGGGTCCCCACACTCCACATGCGCAAGTACCAGACATTCCAACTCCGTGTGTCGAGCTCTCTAAGCTCGTCAAACACCTCTCTTACCTTCTTAAGTTCCCCGCACTTGGCATACATGTTAAGCAGTGCATTTGAGATGAACATGTCCAGGGAGTGGCAGTTCTTAGACAGAAGCCGGTGAAAGTATCGGCCGTCCGGTAGACCTGACGGACACGAGCAAGCACAGAAAGCCTCCATGAATGTCACATTGTCCGGACATATCCCTTCTTGTAACATGTAATACGAGAGCCTCCTGGCAGAGCTAGATTCTCCATGCTTCCCAAAGGCTCCCATCATTGCATTATATGTAACAACAGTCTTGTGCAGAGCTCCAGAGAAAACCACATATGCTTGTTCGAGTCCACCACACCTGCCATACATGCTAACCAGTGCGTTTACTGCAATCAAATCTCTTTCGTAGCCGGTCTCCACCATGAAAGAATGGATTCTCGTTCCGTCCCGAGCTCTTCGCAGGCACTAAGCATGCTAATCATTGTTACCTTGTTCGGTTTAATGCCCTCCAGATGCATCCTACAGAAGATATTAAATGCCTCACAAACCTTACCGCAAGCAACACATGCCGAGACGACTGCACTCCACAAGACCACATCAGGGCACGGGAATCTCTCAAAAACCCGGACCTCCCGAGAAATTCCCACACCTCCCATACATGCTCACCAGAGAGCTTTGAACGAAAACGTCTCTGTCGTATCCGTCTTCCCTGGCGTTCATGTGAACAAGCTTACCAAAAGTACATCCTCCGACGCCCCGAGAACGGTTACAAAAGTTGCTCGGTTGGGCCGGTATCCGGACTGCAGCATCCTCACGTAGAGCTCCAGTACATGCAGTTCATACCCGTTCTCCAGGAACGCTCCCATTATAGAGTTCCACGCGACTTCACACACGATCTTCATTCCCTGGAACGTCGAGTAAGCATCTGTCGTGCTCCGGCATCTGCCGTACATGGTGATGATGCAGCTGGCAACCACGCTGTCGGACTCCCAGGGGGCATACGCGTGGATGTTCCTACCATGTTCAGATAGTCCGTGCTCGCGCACGCCTGGAAGACGGTGACAAGCGCCACTCGATCGGGTTGCACGCCTTCGAGCTGCATTCTCCAGAAGAGATAGAGAGCCGAGTCGATATGCCCAGTCCGGGCATATGCAGCGATCATCGAAGTGTATGTCACCAAGTTGGCACCTCCTTCTTGAAGAAGCGGATTGAAAATCTCTATAGCGTTCTCTAGACTTGCGCATTTCAGATACATGTGAACGAGCCATGTTCGTAGCGTGCAGTCGCCCGAGAGATTGCTAGTTGAAATGTGGGCGTGTATGTTCTTGCCTGCCTGCAGATCCTTTGAAATGCAGCAATCCCGCAGGAGGGAGACGAAGGCAGCCTGTTTATGCTGTGTGGATATACTTTGAATCTTACCTTGCGAAGGTGCCAAATCGCTCTTGCACACGCCCAACATTCATGTAAATGGGGGTCAAGTTTTTAATAAAAAATAATTATATCTTATTAATAAGTCATGATGAATTTGCATATTAGAAAGACCATTAATAAACAATAATAATATATTTGAATTGTGTAGATTAATCATATTTATAAATTAAACATCATGTGGTTTTATTTTACATTCATAGTGAAAGAACAGATAAATATGCAAACAGAATGTGATGATTTATTCATGTACAAAACCCTGCTTATATACAGGAGACCTTCTGCCACGTGACACACATGCGACACGTGGGGCTAACACATGGGGGCAGATCACCACCCATGTGTCCCTAAGCATGTATGTATATACACATGCGTATATACAATATACAAACATTTTACATTATCCTCCCCTCTGCAACTGTGTAGATGGTGATGGATCTGATGCTCCTAGATCCGTGTGAGCTGGCTCATCTAAGGTATGACCGAATGTACTTAACGGACCGTTTCATTCGAACTATGTGAACTATCTCAACCTCATGAGATCCCACTAACTGCGAAGTACTCGGTAGGGACCAAGCCACTTATGTAATAAGCCAGTTACAAGCCTAGGTGCAGTCAGCTTAGGAAAATGTACAAGGACTAAGTCACCGTCAGCAAAATCTGGTGGAATTTATGTCATGCATTGTAAGAAATTGTTCCTGCATTTGAGTTCGACAAGATGTTCAGTAGACTCTGCACGTAGAAGAGGCAAAACAACATCCAAATGTCGAGCCCATATCTTTGCATCCTCGGCACGTGGCAGATTCGATGATAACCCCAATTCACTAGGCAACTTAGGATCATATCCATACAATGCCTTGAATGGAGAGATACCAATCGAACTCTGAATGCCTGTTACATAAGCAAATCTCAAGCATCGCAAATACCAATCCCAGTCAGTGTGATTGAAGTTCACATACTTCGAGATCATACCCTTGCTCCACCACCATCAGTTTGTGGATGATATGGAGAGGCAAATGAGTGTTTTACCCCTAACCTCTCACACAACACTCGGAATACCTCTGCAATGAAAGCGGGGCCATTATCTGATAACATCCGCTCTGGACAAGAATGCTGCAAAACCACATTATCGAACAGAAACAAAGCTGTTGACATGGCAGTTGCATCCGGAAGAGCACCAACCTCCACCCAAAGTTAAATAATCAGATACAATGATGTACTGGTTACCTTGAGAAGAACGTGGAAAAGGTCCCATTAAATCCACTGCAATTAACTCAAAAGGGCGAGAGACATTGATGGATTCTAACACCCCCATGGCCCGAGTCGTAGAGGAATTCCGAGTTTGACAAATGGGACAGCTTTGAATATACCTGATCACATCACCACGCATGCCAATAAAAGGATCTGGCGAGAGCTTCTCCAACACTCGTTGGTGACCAAGATGACCTCCAATAGGTGAATCATGATATGCTCGAAGAAGGTGTGGAACATATGTAGAGGGTACAGCCAAACGCCATCTGTCTCTGGATTTGTCCCAATAAAATACAATAAACCATCCTGAAGTCGAAACTGAGCATGATATTGTCGAAACCGAGGTTCGGAAGACGGATTTGCAAACGCATCGCGTAATTGCCTCGTCCATGGTTCATGTTTTTGAGCATCCTGCCACTGTTCCAAGGATGGTAAGTCGGCATCGAATACCTGAGGGGCTTGTATCAAACCGAACTGCAGCTACATGAGCAGGCAAAGTGGAATCGAAGGGGTGCTCGAGAAAGTGCATCCGCATCCACCATTGTTCGCCCAGGCCTGTGCACCACCTTAAAGTTATATACCTGGAGACGTAATGCCCATCTGGCTACACGACCCACTAAATTCTTCCGTTTTAATAAGGAAGTGACAGCAGCATGATCACACTCCAAAAGTGTTTCACTCCCATGTAAGTAGGCATGAAGTCGTTCAAAACCCCAAACAGCAGCAAGGCATTCTTTTTCAGTAGTGGAATAATTCCGCTCAGCCGGCTGAGTACTCGACTAATGTAAGCCACCGGGTGTCGAATTGAAGCATCAGTTTGCATCAATACACCACCAATACCAACATCTGAGGCATCTACTCGTAAAATGAACGGACGAGTAAAATCTGGGTATTGAAGCAATGGTGGAGTTGTCAGGAACTCTTTTAACTGGTCAAATGCCTGCTGACACCTGCGAGTCCACCTGAAAGATACCTGTGGAACGAACTAACTCCCGAAGAGGGGCAGTTCGATCAGTGAATGATCGATGAATCGACCCAAGTACTGCACCTTGCCCAAGAAACGCTGGACTTCCTGTACTGTACGAGGACGAGGGAACTCTCGAACAGCTCGCAACTTTGTTGATCCACCTGTAAACCCTCTCGAGATATACGGTAACCCAAGTAAGTGGTGTCGGTCGATCCGAAATACACTTCTCAAGTTTCAACTTCAAACCGACTTCTCAAATTATCAAGAACTCGCCCGTACATCACCAATGTGATCTCCCAAGAACCAGACCATGAATTAGCACATCATCAATGAAATCGGCAGTGATATCAGGCATATATGAAAGAAGCTCATCCATCATGCGTTGAAAGGTAGCAGGAGCTGAAGTCAATCCAAAGGGCATAACCAAAAACTCGTAAAGACCAAAATGGTGTTCGGAAGGCCATTTTAGAATATCCTCCTCAGCCATGAAGCCAATATCCTGATATTAAATCCAACTTAGTAAACCATTGACTTTGACCAAACGATTTAATAAATCGACAAAGTTCAGAAGTGGATAAACATCTTTGATGGTAACATCGTTAAGAGGTCGGTAATCCACAAGAATCGGAGAGATCCATCAGGCTTGGGAACCAAATGAGGTTCACATGCCCATGGACTCCGTGATGGACGACACACCACTTACCAATCATATCGTAACAGCTGTTCGCATGGCTGATAACTCTTTTGGTGATGCGTCGAACTGGGACTTTGAAAGGCTTTGCATTGCCGATGGGTATACAGTGTCGAGTTTTCACACGTGCACCTTGGGAATATCAAAATTGAACAAACTGCATACTGCTGCCTAAGTTGTTCGATGCAGTGTGCTCGATACTCAGGTGACGGATCCAACATTTGAACCTGTTGAGATGAACACCACCCCAAGACCGAATCAAAGGAGCTGTATGCGTGATACAAACAGCAAAGCTTCTCTGGACGTAAAGGAACAGACTGCAGAGACACAGACTCCAAGCGTAATATGGAGGAGAGAGTGAAAAATCACACATACTTTCTGCTTTAACCAATCACATCCCAGAATAATGTCAAAGACCTGGGAAGGAACAACCCTAAGAGACCTAGAGGGAAACTTACAATTGGCACCCATAACCAGCGTAGTCAAAGTGGTGTACTGTGATATTGCACGAGACTGCCCATTACTATATAAAATGTGCAAGACCTTATCTGACATCTCAAGGGTAATGAGCACCGATGTGCCAAAAGAAGTAGTTATGGAAGACATATTAGATCCTGTATCCACAAACACTGTGACTGAAACATTATTCACTCGTGCAAAAAATGTGAAAACTGGATGATTTGGTGGAATTTGCAACCCTTGATATGCATAGCGGAAAAAGCATGGAAGTGGAGTTTCCATTGCATGGGATCCCTTTGTTGCCCATACGATTATTGATTTTCTGCAACAGATCCAACCGCAAGAAAAGTGTCGTCATCTGGAAGGTCATCATCAAGCATAATGGCCGCCACAAGTACACCATCTGGAACATATGGTCGCCAGCCTAGATGTGGTGGATGCCAATCAGGATATACATCACATGCCCGCCAAGTATGTCTAGGTGCCAAACATGCCCAACAATGAACTTGATTGGGTCGACCTGCATTGTTCCGATTCCTCCTGTCACGAATTTGTGGATTTTGACCACCACGGGTAGGAACTGGAGCAGGTGCATGACGATTTTGTGAAGGTGGTCCCGGGGTGGGCCCCGAGGTCAACCACAAAGGGCTTGTCACGCGGGTACATATGCAGCAACGTCACCTCCACTGGATCAGCACGTTGAATATGAGGAGCAGGTAACCCAAGGGGACCACGACCCTCACCAGGTACCAACTCAAATCGTTGAGCTAGTGCAAAAGCTTTTTCCAATATGGTAGGACGAAGAGCCTAAATGAATTGAACGAGTTCGGGTCGCATAGTCGACCATAACATACTGAGCTTAATGGGCTCAGGCATGTTAGGATATGCACGTCAAGCTAAATCCCCGAACCTAATACAAACCGCATAACAAACTCACCAGGATGTTGTCGTATCGCATGCAGTTATTAGAAAGCATCATCTGAATCCTCAACTTTGATGAACGTACGTTTAAGGCATTTGTCAACCGATTATTATTGGCTTGAGTCTCCGTAGCTAATCCATTACCACTTGAGCGCTGGCCTTCTAAACATGTCTAAGAGCACGGGCCTCATCCCAATCATAGTAACAACAATAACTTAGAAATGATCAAACTAGTGGTATACATCATTTCTTGGATCACTACAAAAGATCAGGGTCGAACCCTCGGATTTGTGGCATGTGAAAAAGACGAAGGAGTACTAGAAGCAGATCCCTTGGCATGAAGCTCAGGCGAGGAAGAGGAGGACGAACCCTCAACAAAGCACTCCAACAACTTCGTTTGTGCATCAATAGCAGTAGCAATAATGTTAAAAGCCGTCTCCATATTCATTGTCATGGAAACGAGAAAAGGAAGAGACTGAAGAAAGGGAACCCAACTTCTCCACCAATGAAAGAACAGGCATAGAATGTGATGATTTATTCATGTACAAAAACCCTGCTTATATATAGGGGACTTTCTGCCATGTGGCACACATGCAACACATGGCACTGACACATGGGGCCAGATCACGACCCATGTGTCATTACGCATGTGTGTATATACACATGGGTATATACAGTATACAACATCTTACAATAGCTTTAATTTCATTCATTTATTTTGAAATTATTAAAATCTACAAACTCAAATCAACATTGTAACTCCATTATAATAGCTGGTGTTTCCCTCGATAGTTAAATCCTCTTTGAGATTTTATAAAGTGCAGATACCACACTGTTCTGGATCTTAATAATTATAAAAAATTTGATTTAATTTTCATCTAGTATAAATGTGTTGTTTTAGTAACTAATTGAAGTTCCTGGATTTTAATTACACCACACCCACACACGCATTTTCGAAAGAGTTGTATATTAATGTTTTCAGGAAGTGCCCGTATTGGGTATTCGCTGCAGCATATAGTATAGACTCTTGAATATTCTCGCATACACTTAAATAAAAACTATACTAATATAATTATAAAACTAATAAAAGTTTATTCTGTATTTAGTATATTAAACGCTAGTAGTAATTTAAAAGTTTGGAGTTATATCTTTGCCAGGAGTGCACACACTTGGCAAGGCCTTCTCCAATTTGGGACCATATTCGAACATATCCATCTTCAATTTTTTCCACACATCTAAAGTCTCATTAAAAGCAGTTGCAGATGCTCGAGCTGGTAAATTCAGTAGAGCTCCCGCACTTGTCTGCAATTTTTTTTTAAATATAAAAATAAATTAATAGTATAAAATTAATTAAAATTAAGTTATTAGTTTAATAATAGAAAACATACTAAAGTTCCTGGGTTTTGACTGTTCAAAGCTGATATATAAAATGCTTGTTTGTTGCCCACGTTAAGCTCAAAGTGTAGTAAACCACGTGGGAATACAGTCACATCTCCTGGATGTAATATAGTAATGTGTGGAGTACCTGAGTACTTGCATTACTTAGTTTAACTTTCTTTCCACACGCACGCACGCACGCACGCACAAACGTTAGTGTTCTATTGTATATTACCGAAAGTGTCAACAAACCCAGCTTGAAGAGGTCCACCTTGCACGAGTGTAAGGATCTCCGTGGAACGAGGGTGTGTGTGGCAGATTAATGCCACATGGAACCATCTTAAACTGAACATAAGTGATGCCTTGCGACCTACATATTTGAGAAAGCTCATAAATATACATATGTATGTATATATACACACACACATATGTAAGAACATGTATATGCATTCTTTATGTCTTCTCTAAATAGAAAAATGTACTCTATAGATGTACGTAACGTCTCACAACGTGATGACATGTTCTCCCTACAGTTCAGGCAGATCTACACATGGGTAACGTATGTACGAATATACATGCACAAAGATACACATATATGTATGTGTAAGTATGTGTATACTGAAATATAAGATTACTGCAGTCCAGGAAGATTCTTATGTTGAGAGCTGCGCGAGTACCACCAGGACCTACTGAGACATCACCATTCTTAAATATATTACGGAGAGTGAATGTAGAGAGTGGAATAGTAGTTCCATTTCCAGCACCTGCAAATTCACGAAGATCAGATATCATGGAGAACGCACGCGTGCACACACACATACACGCACCTGCAAATTCATGAAGATCAGATACCATGGAGAAGGCACGCATGCGCACGCACACACATACACACAAAGTACGTGCAAATTCACGAAACAAGCAAGCGCGCGCGCACATACACACAAAGCACCTGCAACTTCACGAACGCGCACGCACACACATACACGCAAGTACTTGGAAATCCACCAGTGGATCTGGATCTGCACCAAATACAAGAGGTGCTAGAAAGACAAGGAGGAAGAAGAGACTTGATAATGAACCATAGAGATTTTTAGAAGAATATGTCAATGATCAAAGGTGTCAGTTAAATGTAGGTATTTATAGTAAGAGGTTGCTTGTAAGGAATATTTCTCTAGCCTGTTTTCAAATTTCCGTGCCTACGTGTTGTTTATTAAATAACTTTCCTGGTATGAATTCTCGACATATACTGTGCTGTGCTGTGCTTAAAATGCACGTTCACGCATTGTATACCACGATGTTTTATAAGTCAAACCCTACATACCTAAAAGTATTAAAAACCTATTAAATTCTATTCTATATAGCCTAGTCCTTCATTTGTTTAAGGACGTGCGCATTTCTTGGGTCAAAAAATCTTGTCAAATAACGTGGATTAGTATCCACGTTATTTGACAAGATTTTTGATTTGCTTACACATAACAAATATTAGATAATGCTAAATTAGAATTAGTTTATATAAGATTATTACGGATTAATGTGCCCCCTCAACGATTTCATATATGCTACACAGCTACACTTAAAAATATATATTCCGATTTTATAGCGATTTTACTTTGGATCATTAAAATAAATAATATAATTATATTAAGATTCAATAACAATTTTTACACATACAATCTCAAACTTAAAAAGCAAGTGTATTTTTATTTTTAAACCATTTGTTACATAATTTAAATATTTATTATATATATTGCATTTACTAATTTTAAAATTACATTTATAAATTAACTGTGGAGTTTCATAATGGATATGATGACATTGGTTGGTGCATTAAGAGGCACTGTGAGACGTACTCGCTATACTTTAGTTCTTTGAAGAGTGGTAATTATCTTAGAACTCAATAACATGTTAGGTACGTTAGTGCAAGTTAAGCCTTTAGGATTTACAAGGGAAGTTGTTTGTAATTTTTTAATTTTAATACAATAGTTCTGCATGTTCACCTATAAATATATAATATGGTTCATAAATTAGTTTTTATAATATATTGAAACAATAATGCCTTAAACGTATAATTATTATTACCTATTGACAGATGATCATATTATATGATGTAAATAAATTAATTTTTATACAAATGACTACTGGGCATTCTTGTCTACATCACCTAAGCCCCATAGTTATGTATATTTTGGTTATATGCATTCGTTTATAAAGAGCTGTTACGTCACACCCTACTCATACACACACAGACAAAATTAAAATTAAAACTCCTAATGCTTCACACACACAGCATATATAATAAGCATGCAAACTTTACAGCTTGAACTTTATCCAGAAAATATTTAAAACAATTATATCTTCCAGACTAACATTATCTTTGTTAATATATATTATAGGTATACAACGGACCTTTATCATTTGGAGTTGTCCGGTTTCATTAAGTAGTTGGTGGAGTTTCTATCAGGTAGAGTGTGCTGGAACATACATAACTCATGGAGCAGACACACACAATAATAGAATTTTTATTTGGAATTACTTTGTTATTCTACATGGTATAAGAGTTAAAGTTGGATCAATGGCGACTGGTCATCAGTTGGAGGTCTAAGATGGCGTTGGCTTTTATGGGCTTGTGGCTTTTTCTCTAATTCCACTTTGAATAGAGGCCTCCCAAACTGCAGGTTGCAGAGATTGTGCTTTGGCAACTCAAGGATTCCAAAGCAATTAGCATTATGGGCATATTAATGAAAAAAACTGTATATAACATATGAGGCAGAGAACTGGAAAGTTGAAGAGTGCCTAGGCAAGGAGAACACGGCATCGATAGGTTCCTTGAAGGCCGAACTATTCAAGCTCAAGTAGGCTCTAGGGAGACAACCATGGAGTACATTAGTCGGGTGCAGTTGGCATGCAGTAAGTGAGCAGCATCCAAGGCACTCTAGTACCCGAGAGTGACCTCAAGGTTATCCTAGAGAAAGGCTTGCATTGAGATCTCAAAGGCGCCTTGCGCTCATGTAGTGTTGCTCGTTGTGCATTTAATTTTAATTTAATTTCTACATACTTATTAGCATTAACACAAGTTGCTAAAAGAAGAAGGGTGGTGAGAACAAACACTAGAAGAAACTTGTTTGGGAAAGGCTCAACCCCACCCACTACTAGGTACAATTAGGTTTTGGAAAGCACAAGAGTCATTGCAATAAGTGGGTATTATGGTTGAGAGTGCCCAAATGTGAAAAAAGTCACTAATGGAGCTACGTCCTTAACCAATTACCTCTTAATGGTAAAGGGATCTTTACATGGTGCCATGACCAATCTTTAGCTTGACTCAATAGTAGGACATCATGTTACCAACCAGAGAATATGTTATTTAACTATGCAATGCACAAAGACAAAGTCATTATCACCAATGGTGCAACATTGGCTATTCAAGTCAAGGACATATAAGGATTTAACTTCCTTTAGAGCAATCACTCAAGTATCTTACGTGAAGTATGTTCCAGAAGCTATGGAGACTCTCTTATCCATGGCACTTATTATAAACCAGGGCTTCAAGGTGATCTCTTTGCCATATCGCAAAATTTTCTATCCCATCCCAAGTACAGGAGAATTGCATATGCAACTCAAGTGAGAAATCTCTTCAGGCTTGAGTGTATTGTTCAACTTGCTATTGACAACATGGGTGCAAAGTCATTAGTTAAGGAGAAAGTATTTACAAATAGAGTAACAAGTTGATAAGGAAATAATTTCATTTGTAATTATGTTTGAAGTTGGAGAAGTGTCAATTTCATTAGGAACATGTTGAGTTTTTAGGATACGTGGTATCACGCACTAGAATCAGCCCCAATTCCTAGTTAGTAGTTGGTAACAACTATTTATCATCAAGCAAAGACAATAGCAACGAATTCAACACATGGCACATGCATACAACCATATTAATGCACATACTTGCGTATGTTAACGAACAAAGAGATGGTGGATGGTATAAAATACTTCCCTCTCAATTAGGATTTTTATGTGACAATTTGATTACATCACATGGATACAAATGTGAATAAGAATCATTAAAATTAGCTAAGTCTAAGATATAGATACGATAAGGATAAGGATCACTAAAGCTAACCAAGTTTATAATAAAGATATGGATATGGATAAGGATTACTAAATTTAACCAAGTTCAAGATAAGGATACAGATATTGATAAGGAACTAATCCAAATTTGACTTCCTTATAGTATATAAGAAGCACCACGAAGAAAGCACGAGGTAAGGAGAACGGATGTGATCAGGGTTAAACATTCCGATTCAATGCTAATTTAAGAACTAAGACTCTTTCTTATTCCAACTATGTAATCGAGCTTGTTTTTGTGTCTCCTTGGCTTGGTTCTTAAAAATTTAAATCGGAATCCTTCTTCATTCCTTGATTCTGAGTTTTTAAGTTTCTCAACATGTTTTTTATTAATGCAGAACTCTTTGCACAAAAATAGTATAACTTGAAAATCAATGGCTGCAACAAGATTTATGTTTACTATGACTCGACCCTTTACTTTCAAGGTTGATTATTGTTACCTACTGTACTATGTTGATGGACTTTAGATGTAGTGAGAAATAACCCCACTTAGTGCACTTAGGTGTTTAGGGGTAGTTTGGCCGGCTGTCCTCAAATATTGCGAGAAACTCTAAGCGAAGGTAACACTTATTTTTTAAAAACCCCCACCCCCAAATTTAACGTCCCAGTTAGATGAGTTTGACATGTTTAAATAGGGTTAAGAACACCCTAGGGTTGCCCTAACCCACGCCCTAAAATACCCACCCCCTTGGGTAGGGTTTAAGGGTAGGGGTTAGTGTGCAAAACTCATCTCATGAACTAAGGGGCTAGCATTCCGTGCCAGCCCACTTACACATATAGGAAAAGAGGGGGGCGGGGGGCTCCATCACATAAATAAGGTAAAGTATATGTAGGAGAGCATGACTGAGGTTCATTGCTTCTTCTGTCGGTGCAGCTTTAGTTGTGTCGTTAAGGTACAATCCTCTATTATGCCGCCTAACTTCTAGATGACAAGGGTACGTCCACCTTGGGGTTGCTCACATTTAACGTTGACGAATCCATGTCTAGAAGGTTTTATCGGAATGCACATTCCAAAAAGTAGTGGTTGAGGCTTGTCTCCAGCCTCCTCCTCCATGTCAAGCTAAGTGTAGCACTTATGACCAAGCAAGGCACATTTATGTCCTTGTCCAACTATGGGTGTGAGATCTTGTTTGACAAGTTCATATTACCCAGTTCTTGAGGGTTCACTAAGGGTTCTAGAGTTGGCATTTAGGAGCCACGTTTGTGGCACTTGGTGCAACTCTTGAATTTAAGGGCTATGGCATGATAGCCCACATTGTAGAAAGCAGTATCATATGGAATGTGACATTAGGCTAGACGTCACACGATACAACACTTGAGGCATGCCCTTCGGGGTTGTGTCATGAGTTTGTTACCAAGGGTTAGATACTTTAGTAAACAGGCATGCTTGTGCTCACACTAGGGTGCTAAGCCTTGGGCATCTGTTCAAACTTTGCCCTCCATAATCAATTCATGTAAGTTTTTCATAACGATGTTAAGAATTTCTTGCTCACTTTCGAGGACTAAGATTCTCTGGACAAAGCTATTATTCAGGCAATTCGTTGCAACAATTGACTCTTTGCCGACGTCAAGAAAAACATTCTTAACAAGTATTTTGTACTCAATTCTAATAGTGCAAGAGCCACCAGCCATTCTATCTTTTGATGTTAAACCGATGCAAGTGGATGTTTTTCAACCACAAGGAGCACTAAGTGACAACAACGTTTTTAAGAAAATTTATGTTTATACTGTGGTAAGGACATGCCACTAAATTATTAAGTGCCCAAATCAAGAATGAATTTAAGCTACGGTGGTGGATGGTCCCTTGGTAAAGTCGGGAAAAGAAAGGTCCAATCCAAATAGAGCATTCCAATTGGACCACTGCAAATATGTTTTAAATATCTCTTATTTGATAGCAATTCTACTTATGATCCTGGCAATGAACACTAACAAGTCCTTTCTTCATTTGATTATTATCTCAACATTTGATAGTTAACATAACAACTCTACTTGACAATGGTGCAACTAACAACTTAATTGACCGCCTCTTTATCCAGCAACATCATTTAAAACTTCATTCATGTTCTGATTCAATTAAGTTGATTGTTATTGATGAAAGATTAATGACATCCGGTCGTGATATTATTGAAGAAATAGTGCCCCTCATAGTCACCCTTAGTAATATCATGTGCTTAGTCTCTTTCAATATCACTTCAATTTCTGACACTGTTGTTATTCTTGATTTTCCTTGGTTCTAGATCCTCAATCCGCAAATTGATAGGACAACTCTTGGTTGTTTCTGTTTTGACTTCCGCTCCTTGACTATATCTCAACTCCGACTCTTGATAATACCTCTGCAACTCTAACTCCTGGCTGCATTTTGACACCTCCAATTCCTAACAAGACTTTTGCATCTCCATTTTTGACTTCGACTTTAACTCTAACTCCAACTCCAACTCTAATTCCAACTTTGTCTCTGCCTCTGACTCCGACCACAACTCCGGCCCAACAGTGTCTTGTGTCTTCAACGACATCAAATTTGACTTTGACTCCAACGACATCCCAATCCATATCTCAACCATTTCTTTAACAAAATTTATTTGTAGCCATATTCAATCCGACACATTTTTGCTATGATGGTGACTTTGTCTTCAATATCTACTCTTAGTTTTTTGTTGTCTGCATACCACAAGTTTATGGATATATTCAATAAGGTCCAAGCCAGCCCTCTTCCTAAACATTGTCCTTTATACGACTGTCCAATTAATACTATAAAGGTAAAACACCCCACACTTGGCATACATATTAAGCAGTGCATTTGAGATGAACATGTCTAGAGAGTGGCAATTCTTAGAGAGAACCCGATGAAAGTATCGGCTATCCAATAAACCTGATGGACACAAGCAATCACATTGTCTGGACATATCCCTTATTGTAACATGCAATATGAGAACCTTCTGGCGGAGCTGCTTCCCAAAGGCTCCCATCATTGCATTATATGTAACAACAGTCTTGTGCAGAGCTTCCATCCATGCTTGTTTGAGTCCACCACACCTGCCATACATGCTAACTAGTGCGTTTATTGCAATCAAATCTCTTTCATATCTGGCCTTTACAATGAAAGAATGGATTCTCATTCCGTCCCCAAGCTCTTTGCAGGCACTAAGCATGCTAATCATCGTTACCTTGTTCAATTTAATGCCCTTCAGATGCATCCTACAAAAGATATTAAATGCCTCACAAACATTACCGCAAGCAACACATGCCGAGAATACTGCACTCCACAAGACCATGGGAATCTCTCAAAAACCCGGACCACTCCCGAGAAATTCCCACATGCTCACCAGAGAGCTCTGAACGAAAACATCTCTGTCGTATCCGTCTTCCCTAGCGTTCATGTAAACAAGCTTACCAAATCTTACATCCTCGGACACTCCGAGAATGGTCACAAAGTTGGTCGGTACCCGGACTGCAGCATCCTCATGTATAGCTCCAGTACATGCAGTTCATACATGTTCTCCAGGACGCTCCCATCAGAGAGTTCCACGCGACTTCACACACGATCTTCATTGCCTGGAATGTTGAGTAAGCATATGTCGTGCTTTGGCATCTGCCGTACATGGTGATGATGCAGTTGGCAACCACGTTGTTAGACTCCCAAGGGACATACACTTGGACATACGCAGTGGTAACCACGTTGCCGGACTCCCAGGGATGTTCCTACCATGTTTTAGATAGTCCGTGCTGGTGCACGCCTGGAAGACAGTGACAAGCGCCACTCGATTGGGTTGTACACCTTGGAGTTGCATTCTCCAGAAGAGATAGAGAGCTGTGTTGATATGCCCAGTCCGGGCATATGCAGCGATCATCGAAGTGTATGTCACCAAGTTGACGCTCCTTGAAGAAGCGGATTGAAAATCTCTATAGCGTTCTCTAGACTTGTGCATTTCATATGCATGTGAATGAGCCATGTTCATAGTGTGCAGTCACTCGAGAGATTGCTAGTTGAAATGTGAGCGTGTATGTTCTTGCTTGCCTACAGATCCACCGCAAATAACCATCACAATTCGATTGTTAAAAGTTCATGTACTTTGCAATCATTTCTTGACGAGCCATTCCACCAAACCATCTATTTAAGAATGATAAGTGCTTGTGAAAATGTGGCATATCTCAACCGTGATGTCAAGACACGAAATGCCTCAACCATAAATGCAGGACTATTATTTGAGAGAATTTGCTCCGGACAAGAATGCTGGAACACTACCCAACTAAGGAGAAACTATCCAACAATAGAAGCAGTTGCACTAGCAAGAGCATCAACTTCCACCCAACAAGTTATATAATTAGAAGCGATAATCAATTTGTGTTGCCAACAGTTGACTACGAAAAAGGTCCCATCAAATCAAATGCCACTTAAGCGGATGGGAAACTCCAATGGACTCCAACCATCCTTCTGAAGTACACGGGGAGTGTTGCGAGCTTGGCACACACTTTGGTCAATAAAAAGATCTGTGCAGCTTTTTAATCACACGACGATGTCCTATGAACCCGCTAAGAACATGAGAGTCATGGTAAGCGTGGAAGAAGCGTGGAACAAAGACCAAAAGCACCACCAACTGTAAATGATCATCCGGATCAATCTCCACAAATAAAGAAGGTCATCTTAAAGGCGTATTGTTGTTTGTTTTAAGGTAAGTAGCAAGCAATGCAAAATTCTCAAACCATCACAAAGCTTTTGAATCCACGGCTCAATCTTTTGAACTTCCCGAACCTCATTTAAAGAAGGCAAATTTACCTTTGCACCTTGCAAACATTAAATGTTAAGTACAAAAATTGTTAATAATACCAAAACCTCGTTTAGAAAATCTATTAATGTTGAAACAATTGGCTCCTCGGAAATATAAGAAAAGAGAGAAGGTGGAAAAGGGTTGAAGAAAGAGCATTAGCATTAACAATAGAACTCGTTGAGTGATGAACAATCTTAAAATCATAAATTTGAAACTTCAAGACCCATCGAGCAATATACTAATCAATTTTCCTCAACTGAAGTGACTATAGTATGATTGCCTTCTAACAACATCTGAGAACCATGCAAGTAAGCATGGAGCTTCTCAAAGACACTCCTTTGTTGTGGAGTGGTTCACCTCCGTTGGCTGCAACGTACAACTAATATATGCAATGGGATGACATTAACCAAGCACACTCATACTTTTTTGCATTAACATGCCTCCAAAACCAATGTCAAAAGCATCCACACGCAAGATGAAGGGACGAGTGTAATCAGGGTATGTTAAAACTAAAGAAGTCATTAATATCTCTTTAAGATTTGCAAACGCTTGTTCGCAATCCTTAGACCAGACAAGAGATGATGTTGTCAACTTCAACAACGCCTGCAATAATGCAATATGATTCAAAAGATGATCCACAAAATGGCCAAGATATTATACCTTATCAAAAAAGCATTGCACATCGTTCACATGCTTTGGTGTAGGGAACTCCAGAACTACAACAAGTTTATTAGGATCTATTTGTAAACCTTCATGGGAAATGCGATAACCAAGATAAGTGGTGTCCTTGGATCCAAATATACACTTAGACCACTTCAGTTTCAAACCAACTTCTTGCAGACAATCCAAAACCTTGCATACATCACAACATGTTCCCATGTTCCTTCCGAGTGAATCAAAACATTATCGATGAAGTTGATAGTTATCTTCATAAAGAACCTTGTCCATCATACTTTGGAAAGTCACTAAAACATTGCTCAAACCAAAAGACATCATCAATAATTCATACAAACCAAATGGTGTCCAAAAAGCGGTCTCATGAATGTCCATGTCAGCCATCGAAACTTGTCAATAACTAAAAGCATGAGTGTGTCTATTACTGTAAAGAATAAAGATTGGTTTTATTACATGGTGCAAATGAAGACTGCAACAACAGACTACGAAATAGAAAATAAACTTGAACCTGTATCAACCAACAGTGAAATAAAAACAAGACATGTCATATTATTGAGTTGAGCTTGAAAAGTAAAAATCGGATGAACTGGATACTCCTGAAAGAAAGATGGAGGGGCCACTAACTTATTTGCACAAGGACTCTTCTCTACTTGTGCAGTTCTTTATTTTCTAGAAAATCCACTGCATCAAGACCTTCCATTGCAAAGGCGCCAACTAAATGTTGTTATCACCAAGGCCTCCACCTCAAAAATGAAGGACACCAATCAAGAAAATGTTAACAACACCGATACATGTGTCCAACCTCATCACACACCCAACAACGAACTGCATGTTTATGTCCATGTCCATGTCCATAACCCCAACCTTATGCTGGTACATAGGCAGCAACAACATCAACCTCCATCAAAGCAAGACCATTCCCAACATGAAATGGAACTAAAGAACGTGAAGTTGCAAGTTGGAGAGGTGATGTTTCATTTCGTTGTGCCAGCTGCAAAGCATCATCAAGAGTCACTAGAGCCAGTGCATGCACAAGGGTCTTAACGAAGTGCTAGCCATAACATACTTAACTTGATGCATTTTAACATATTAGGCTCTTCACACAGCAAAAGGCACAAAAAACAAACACCAAACTGCATCATCAACTCATATGGTTTTTGACAAATACGATGCAACTGTTGAAAAGCATCGTCACAATTGTCAACATGTCCAAATGCATATTTGAAGATTGCTAAAAGAATATTCTAATCCCCACGAGTTGTGACGTCCAAATCATGCAATGCCATCCCTTAAGACAAGTAATAAACTCACAAACACCGAGCATTGTCCCATGAATGATATGTAACAATTATAGTGAAGTGATTAAATCAATGGTACACATTCCTCAGGATTTCTGCAAAAGAAATCTGGTAGACTCGAGAATTCGCAGCAAGAACATGAGGAGTAGTACAATGAATTGTAAATGACGTCATTGATTGAGAGTGATTGTTTAATTGCATCCACATGGCATTTAACAATTGCATAAGCAGTTGCTCTATAATAAAGATTTTGCATGTTGCGCATTCATAAACGAAAATAAGAAAGGACAAATCTACAAGAATGAAACTGATTTAGACAAAGAAAATTAAATAAAAAAATAAAATAAATTTAAAAAAAATATGAATCCGAGTGCTCCATAAGGACAATTAGAGGTGCCCCTCACCTCCACTATTGTGAGAATTAGAAATATAGATATATGTATATTGTATTATCTCAAAACCCCAATTTATATGCAGGAGCTAACAGTCTGAGATTGAAATCAATTTAATAGTTATCAAAATCTTACTACATTAATAATAGTATATGTGCATAATCATTCACGTGAACCTTAAAGCTTTAAATTTCATTCATTTATTTTGAAATTATTAAAATCTACAAACTCAAGAAATGTTCCTTCAGAAAATCAACATTGTAACTCCATTGTAATCGCTTTATATTTGTTTCTGCTTAATAAGTTAATCATGTTAATCATATTATATGCCACCGAGGCATATATTTAAACATATTCTCTTATTTTGAGAATATTCAAATCTTTTGAAATCAAACATAGACATGAGTATACAAAGTGTTCTCAATATTTAAATCCTCTTTGAGAATTTATAAAGCAGATATACCACACTGTTCTGGAGCTTAATATTTATAAAAATTTTGATTTAATTTTCATCTAGTATAAATGTGTTCGTTCATTTGTTTTAGTAACTAATTGACGTTCCTGGATTTTAATTGCACACACACACACGCATTTTCGATAAGGAGTTGTATATTATTGTTTTCAGGAAGTGCCCGTATTGGGTATCGCTGCAGCATATGGATTTTGTAGTATAGACTCTTGAATATTCTCACATACACTTAGAAAACTATATATTGTACTAATATAATTATAAAACTAAAAAAACTTTATTCTGTATTTAGTACATTAAACGCTAGTAGTAATTTAAAAGTTTGGAGTTATATCTTTGCCAGGAGTGCACACACTTGGCAAGGCTTCTCCAATTTGGGACCATATTCGAACATATCCGTCTTCAATTTTTTCCACACATCTAAAGTCTCATTAAAAGCAGTTGCAGATGCTCGAGCTGGTAAATTCAGTAGAGCTCCGCACTTGTCTGTAATTTTTTTTTAAAATATAAAAAAAATTTAATAGTAAAAATAATTAAAAAAAAGTTATTAGTTTAATAATATAAACATATATCAGCTTACCAGAGTTCCTGGGTTTTGACTGTTCAAAGCTGATATAAAATGCTTGTTTGTTGCCCACGTTAAGCTCAAAGTGTAGTAAACCACGTGGGAATACAGTCACATCTCCTGGATGTAATATAGTAATGTGTGGAGTACCTGAGTACTTGCATTACTTAGTTAACTTTCTTCCAACACACGCACGCACGCGCACACAACGTTAGTGTTCTATTGTATATTACCGAAAGTGTCAACAAACCCAGCTTGAAGAGGTCCACCTTGCACGAGTGTAAGGATCTCTGTGGAACGAGGGTGTGTGTGTGGCAGATTAATGCCACATGGAACCATCTTAAACTGAACATAAGTGATGCCTTGCGACCTACATATTTGAGAAAGCTCATAAATATACACATGTTATGTATATATACACACACACATATGTAAGAACATGTATATGCATGCTTTATGTCTTCTCTAAATAGAAAAATGTACTCTATAGATGTACGTAACGTCTCACAACGTGATGACATGTTCTCCCTACAGTTCAGGCAGATCTACACATGGGTAACGTATGTACGATATACATGCACAGTAAGTATGTGTATACTGAAATATAAGATTACTGCAGTCCAGGAAAGATTCTTATGTTGAGAGCTGCGCGAGTACCACCAGGACCTACTGAGACATCACCATTCTTAAATATATTACGGAGAGTGAATGTAGAGAGTGGAATAGTAGTTCCATTTCCAGCACCTGCAAATTCACGAAGATCAGATATCATGGAGAACGCACGCGTGCGCACACACAACACACACCTGCAATTTCACGAAGACGCATGCGCACGCACACACATACACACAAAGTACGTGCAAATTCACGAAACAAGCAAGCGCGCGCGCACATACACACAAAGCACCTGCAAATTCACGCACGCGCACGCACACACAAGTACCTTGGAAATCCACCAGTGGATCTGGATCTGCACCAAATACAAGAGGTGCTAGAAAGACAAGGAAGAAGAAGAGACTCTGATAATGAACCATAGAGATTGCTTTAGAAGAATATGTCAATGACAAAGGTGTCAGTTAGACACAGGTATTTATAGTAAGAGGTTGCTTTGTAAGGAATATTTCCTCTAGCCTGTTTTCAAATTTCCGTGCCTACGTGTTGTTTATTAAATAATTCTTAAGACTTTCCTGGTATGAATTCTCGACATATACTGTGCTGTGCTGTGCTTAAAATGCACGTTCACGCATTATGTTTATAAGTCAAACCCTAAATTTTAATACATATACATACCTAAAAGTATTAAAAACCTATTAAATTCTATTCTATATAGGCTAGTCGTTCGTTTGGTTTAATGACGTGCGCATTTCTTGGGTCAACTAATCCACGTTATTTGACAAGATTTTTTGATTTGCTTACTCATAACAAATATTAGATAATGCTAAATTAGAATTAGTTTATATAAGATTATTACGGATTGATGTGCCCACTCAACGATTCGTATATGCTACACAGCTACACTTAAACATATATATTCCGATTTTATAGCGATTTTACTTTGGATCGTTTAAAAATAAATAATATTAATATATTAAGATTCAATAACAATTTTTACACATGCAATCTCAAACTTAAAAAGCAAGTGTATTTTTTATTTTTAAACCATTTATATTAGTATTAATAACTTAAGTTAGCGTAATATTGAAAGGGAAAAAATTTATAAATGAACATAATTTAAATATTTATTATATATATTGCATTTACATTATATTATTAATTTTAAAATTACATTTATATAAATTAACTGTGGAGTTTCAATGATGACATTTGTTGGTGCATTAAGAGGCACTGTGAGACGGTACTTGCTATACCTCTAGTTTTTTGAAGAGTATATTCTTGTATGTGGACAAGAATATAAAACGTACATACATTTATACATACATGCTTACATGTATATATACATGCATCCATTTATGCTCTATGGAGCTTGTGTGTGTGAAAGCTTACACTAACAAATGCAAATACTACATTAGCTGATTTATGTTTATCAGTTTAACAAAATCCATAATTTTTTTATAGGGAGGTTTAAACTAATTACTTACAATTTTATCATTAAAATTTACTACTTAATTTATATTATCAAACTATAATTTAAGATTTAAATATATAAAAGTCTCCATTTTAAACATTTGAGTCTAGATTTTCACATGAATTTAAAAGAAATATTGTAGATAATAAATGCTGAATTATGTTACATAATAAAGTATTTAGCTAGATAATGCATAAATGGATACCTATATGTAAATATAGATATATAATTGTATATATCATATAGAGAATTATAACTTCTTATCTAAAATTGTAAATTTGCTTGTTATTTTTTAAAATTCTATAATTTTACATATAAAATAATATTTAAAATAAAGAAAAATTGGGGGATGACAATCCATATATAAAATTTCCAACTAAAATAGATATGTTTATAGTCTTATTTTCTTAATAATTAACAGTTTTAATGATTTAATTAGTATTTTTTAATATAAAGAAATAATTTTTATAATAATATATGTTTAAAAAAGAATATTCTTTAAAATGTATATTTAAAATATTAATAATTAATATGTAAGTATTAATTAATTTTTTTTTATATTCTCATTTTTATATATCATTTCCACTTTAATTACAATGTTCATATATAGCCATTTCTTTTTATTAACATTCATAAAATAAACATGTAAGGAAATGTAGCATTTGCCTCCATATTTTAAATATGCAGACTTTTAAATTTCTTGATGTATTTAAATAGAATGTTCGTTTCTTTAAACATATGAAGTCAAACTTAAGCTTAGTGGTAATTATCTTAGAACTCAACAACATATTTAGGTACGTTAGTGCAAGTTAAGCCTTCTGAATTATGGATTTACAAGGGAAGTTGTTGTAATGTTTTTTAATTTTAATACAATAGTCTGCATGTTCACCTATAAATATATAATATGGTTCATAAATTAGTTTTTATAATATATTGAAACAATAATGCCTTAGAGACAGACGACCATATTATATGATGTAAATAAATTAATTTTTATACAAATGACTACTGGGCATTCTTGTCTACATCTTCACCTAAGCCCCATATTTATGTATATTTTTGGTTATATGCATTCCTTTATAAAGAGCATGTTACGTCACACCCATACTCATACACAGACAAAATTAAAACTAAAACTCCTAATGCTTCACACACACGCATATATAATCTTTATCTAGAAAATATTTAAAACAATTATATCTTCCAGATTAACATTATCTTTGTTAATATATATTATAGGTATACAACGGTAGGACCTTTATTCATTTATGGAGTCGTCGGGTTTCATTAAGTACTTGGTGGAGTTTCTATCAGGTACAGTGTGCTGGAACATGCATAGCTCATGGAGCAGCAGCAGATGTATTTTACACATTATAATATAATTTTGATTGGGAATTACTTTGTTTATTCTACATGGTATAAGAGTTAAAGTTGAATCAATGGTGACTTCCTCTTCCCATGATAATCAGTTGGAGGTTTAATATGGCATTGACTTTTATTGGGCTTGTCCTTTTTTGCCTTTGGCAGGTAGTAGATGGAATAGAGGCCTCTCAACTGCAAGTGTTGCAGAGATTGAGCCTTGGCAGCTCAAGGATTCCAAAGCAATTAACATCGTGGGCAAATTGATGAAAAAACTATATCATAACCATATCGATGTCTCCAAATCTTAAGTAGAGAATTGGAAAGCGTTGAAGAGTGGCCTAGGCAAGGAAAACATGACTTGAAGACCGAACTATTCAAGCTCAACTATGCTCTAGGAAAGACAACTATGGAGTACATTAGTCAGGTGCAGGTTGGCATGCAGTAAGTGAGCAATGTCCAAGGCACTCCAGTACCTGAGAGTGACCTTGAGGCTATCCTAAAGAGAGGCTTGCATTGAGATCTCAAAGGTGCCTTATGCTCATGTAGTGTTGCTCATTGTGGATTTAATTTTGATTTAATTTCTACATACCTTATGCTAAGAGAAGAAGGGTGGTGAGAGCAAGCACCAAAAGAAACCTGTATGGGATAGGCTCGACCCCAACCCACTACTAGGTACATATCTAGGTTTTGGAAAGCACAAAGGTTGTTGCAATAAGTGTCACAAGCCTGGGCATTATGGTTGAGAGTGCCCAAATGTGAAGACCACCGATGGAGCTACGTCCTCAATCAATTACCTCTTAATGGTAAAGGGATCTTTACATGGTGCCATAACCAATCTTTAGCTCAAATAGTAAGACATCATGTTACCAACCGGAAGGACATGTTATTTGACTATGCAATGCACCAAGACAAAGTCATTATCACCAATGGTGCAACATTGGCTATTCAAGTCAAGGACATATGAGAATTCAACTTCCTTTAGGAGCAGTCACTCAAGTATCTTGCGTGAAGTATGTTTCAGAAGCTATGGAGACTCTCTTATCCATGGCACTTATTATGGACCAAGGCTTCAAGGTGATCTCTTTGCCATATCGCAAGAGTTTTTATCCCATCCCAATACAGGAGAATTGCATATGCAACTCAAGTGGGAAATCTCTTCAGGCTTGAGTGTATTGTTCAACTTACTATTCACAACATGGGTGCAGAGTCCTTAGCCCCAATTCCTAGTCAACAGTTGGTAACAGCTATTATACCATCAAGCAGAGACAATAGCAATGAATATCAACACCTGGCACAGGCACTACGGCCATATTAGTGCACACGACTTGCGTATGTTAACGAACAAAGAGATGGTGGATGGTATAAAAATACTTCCCTCTCAATTAGGATTTTTCTGTGACGATTTGATTACATCACACAGATACAAGTGTGAATGAGGATCATTAAAATTAGCCAAGTTCAAGATATAGATACGAATAAGGATAAGGATCACTAAAACTAGCCAAGTTTACGATAAGAATATAGATATGGATAAGGATTACTAAATTTAACCAAGTTTAAGATAAGGATACAAATATTGATAAGGGTCATTAAAGTTAACTAAGTTCATATTTGACTTCCCTTATAGTATATAAAAACAGATGTGATCAGGGTTAAACATTCCAGTTCAATGCCAATTTAAGAACTAAGACTCTTGTCTTATTCTGATCTATGTAATCGAGCTTGTTTCTTGTTTTCTTGGCTTGATTCTTGAAATTTGAATCGAAATCCTTCTTCATTCCTTGGTTATGAGTTTTCAAGTTCCTCAACATGTCTTTTATTGATGCAAAACTCCTCGCACAACAATAGTTATAACTTAAGAATCAATGACTGCAACAAGATCTACAACGATAATCATTCTCATCATGAGTTTCAGAACTAAAAGTCAACCTACTAGGCAAGTTTGATGCCTTAAGGCCACAATTTTGGGGTTTTATGAATCAAGTTCAGCTGGTTTTTCAGTTACACCCTCATCAGTACTCTAAGGCTACAACACAAGTGGATCTTGTAGCCACACTCCTCATCGGTGTAACTTTGAAATGATTTGCACATTTACTTGAGAAGGACTCACCACTCTTGAACTCATGGGATACGTTTTTCTAAGCCTTTAAAGCTACCTTCGGTGATCTTGATCATGAGCGCATAGCAGTAACCAAGCTTCAATGACTACGATAAGGTTCCCTTGCAGCATCCAAATATGCTTTTGACTTCTAATTACTTTCATATGACATTAATTAAAATAACTCTACCCTCCATAATCAGTTCATGGAAGGTTTTCATAACAATGTTAAGAATCTCTTACTCACTTTCAAGGACTCAGATTCTCTCGACAAAGCTATTATTTAGGCAATTCGTTGCATCAATTGACCTTTTGCCAACGTCAAGAAAAACATTCTTAACAAGTATTTCGTACTCAATTCTAATAGTGCAAGAGCCACCGGACACTCTATCTTCTGATATTGAACTTATGCAAGTGGATGTTCTTCAACCATTAACACAAGCCAAGTGACAACAATGTCTTCAAGCAAATTTGTGTTTAAGGATGGCCACTGAATTGTTAAGTGCCCAAATCAAGAATGAATTTAAGCTACAGTGGTGGATGGTCCCTCGGCAAAGTCGGGAAAAGAGAAAGTCCAATCCAAATAAGAGCATTCCAATTGGACCACTGCAAATATGTTCTAAATATCTCTTTTTTGATGGCAGTTCTACATGTGATCCTGGAAATGAACACAAGCAAGTCCTTTGTTTGTTTGATTATTATCTCAACATTTGGCAATATTCAAGTTAACATAAAATTTTACTTGACAATGGTGCAACTAATAACTTAATTGACTACCTCTTTGTCTAGCAACATCATTTAAAACTTCATTCACATTTTGATCTGATTAAGTTGATTGTTATTGATGAAAGATTAATGACGTCCGGTGATATTAGTGAAGAAATAGTACCCTCATAGTCAACCTCAGTAATATCTTGTGCTTAATCTCCTTCAATATCACTTCAATTCTCAACACTCTTGTTATTCTTGATCTTCCTTGGTTCTAAATCCTCAATCCGCAAATTGATAGGACAACTCGCACCTTGGTTGTTTCTGTTCTGACTTCCGCTCCGTCTTCGACTCTTGACTATACCTCGGCAACTCTGACTTTTGATAGTACCTCTGCAACTCTGACTCTGGCCACATTTCAACACCTCCGATTCCTAATAACACTTTTGCATCTTCATTTCTAGCTTTGACTTTAACTCCAACTCCGACTCTGCCTCTAATTCTAACTTCATCTTGCCTCCGACTTCAACCACAACTCCAGCCCAAACAGTGTCTTGCATCTTCAACAACATCAAATTTGACTTCAACTTTGACTCTAACGACATCCCCGATCTGTATCTCAAGCATTTCTTTAACAAAATTTATATGTAGCCATATTCAATCCGACACATTTTTGTTATGATGGTGACTTTGTCTTCAATATCTACTCTTAGTTTTTTGCCATTTGCATACCACAAGTTTATGGATATATTCAACAAGGTCCAAGCTAGCCCTCTTCCTAAACATCATCCATACGACTGTCCGATTAATACTATTAAAGGTAAAACACCCACACTTGGCATACATGTTAAGCAGTGCATTTGAGATGAAAATGCTATGAACATTTGAGAAGATACACATGGCCATTGTAGTACAAAACTCCATCCTGAAATGAGAATGGTGGTTCTAGCTGTCCTCTAAGCTCTTGCACCTCGGTGTCTTGTGCTTGAGCATGTTGAATTACCTGGCTAAACTCACTGATCGTCCTTGTTAATGCATTACATAAGCATGTTTGGAATTATCCAACTACTGTGGCTCTCCTAACGTGTGACAAAGCATCTGCCACCACGTTAGCCTTCCTTGTGCGATGCTCAATAGGAAATTTACCAAACTCCATGAGCTTAACCATGCAGCGAGTTTGCTGAGAGTTTAACTCTTTCTGTGTGAACAGATACACCAAAGGCTTGTGATATGTAAACACCTTGAAACTTGCACCATAAAGATAATGCCTCTAAACTCGTAATGCATTAATAATAGCCAGTAGTTCTTGTTCATATGTTGAGTATTGTTGCTTTACAGGATTCAAAGTATGACTCTCATAAGCAATAGGCCTTCCCTTTTACATAAGTACAGCTCCAATGGCCACTCCACTTGTATCACACGATACCTCATAAGGCTTAGAGGGATTTGCAATACATAAAACTAGTGCATAAGCCAGTTTCAAAGCTTGGAAATTACTCTTCTCTAAAGCACTCAATGCAATGGGAACGTCCTTCCTCAGCAACCTAATTAACGAATAAGTTTTTTTGGCATAATCTTTGACATACTACCAATAATAACCAGCCATGCCCAAGAAACTCTGTCTCTCTTGTACATTGCTAAGAATTGGCCATTGGTCCACCACTACCACCTTCTATGGATCAATCTTCACTTCACTTGGCATCACAATGTGACCCAAATATTCCACTTTGCACTGAGCAAATGCACATTTACTCTTCTTTGCATAGAGCTTGTTCTCCTGTAGCAACTGAAGAACTCTCCGCAAATGCTCCACATGATCCTTTATATTTTTACTGTAAATAAGAATATCGTCGAGGAAGATCTCCACAAAATCGTGCAAGTAGTCACCAAGTTGACGCTCCTTGAAGAAGCATATTGAAAATCTCTATAGCATTCTCTAGACTTGTGCATTTCATAAGCATGTGAACGAGCCATGTTCATAGTGTGCAGTCGATTAAGAGAATGCTAGTTGAAATGTGAGCGTGTATGTTCTTGCCTACCTGCAAATCCCGCAAGAGGGAGACAAAGGCAGCATGTTTATGTACTTTGAATCTTACCTTGCAAAGCTACCAAATCTCTCTTGCACACGCTCATGTAAAATGGAGTTTTTAATGTTCTTAATGGTCAACAATAAGTTTTTAATAAAAAATAATTTATATCTCCAAAAAAATTGAAAGGTTATTAATAAGTCGTGAGTTAGATTTTTATGAATTACAAATTATAACAAGTCTAATTGCATATTAGAATAGACCATTAAAAAACAATAATGATATATTTAAATTAGATTAATCATATTTATAAATTACACATCACATGGTTTTATTTTATGTTTGTATATAACATAGCTTTGTCGGAATATAAAAATGTATATATTGTATTAGCTCAATATCCTAACCTAAATACAAGAGCAAGTGGTCTAGATTGAAACTAATCCAACGATTATCAATATCTCACTACATTAATAATAATATGTGTACATGCAATCGTACACATGGATTCCCTTCTCTCAGAAGGATGGAAGGCAGTTAAGGTTTTTTGGTAGATGGGCCTGAATCTAGAGGAACATCAGGAGGAGGCACTAGTGGATTTGTAGGCGGCACAACTAATTTTTGACCCGTTGCATGAAATGCTTTAATCGTTGCACATGTACAACCTCTAAACGATTGAGTTGAATGTCGTGTCAAACCTCATAAACTTATGACCCTACTTGTCGCAACACTCAATATAGTCCTTTCTACTAAGCAAGGAGACTTTTAGTTAAACCACGTACCATAATCTTGGGAAAATAAATCCATCTTGTACTCCACAGGTGGACGATGATGAGAGTTGTAGCACCATTGTTGTCCCACTTGTACGCAACTCAAGTGTTCTACAGACTCCACTTGGACCAATGGAAGAATATTTGTCCCATGGACCTAGCATCATAGCTCATGGTAGACCCAACTTTGTCGGTAACACCATATAAGAGCTTATATGGTGAAGTATCAACGAAACTTTATATTCCAGTGACACATGTATATCAGAGAGACGACAAATAACTATTTCAATTCAAATGTTGAAAGTTCACATACTTCACAATTATCCCTTTGAACATTCTAACGAGCCATTCCACCAAACCATCTATCTAAGGATGATAAGTACTTGTGAAAGTGTGGTGTATCCTCAGCCGAGATGTCAAGACACGAAATGCCTTAGCCATAAATGCAAGACCATTGTCTAAGAGAATTCATTTCGTACAAGAATGCTGGAACACTACCCAACTAAGGAGAAGCAGTTACACTAGCAAGAGCATTAACTTCCACCCAACGAGTTAGATAATTAGAAGCGATAATCACATACTCGTTACCAGCAGTCGACTGTGAAAAAGGTCCCATCAAATCAAATGCCACCAACTCAAATGGACGGGAAACTCCAATGGACTCCAACCATCCTTCCGGAGTACACATGGGAGTGTTGTGAGTTTGGCACCACACACCAACTATGCACATATCGTGTTAGAGTTTGAACCCGAAGGGCCAACACATAGCAACACGTGGCTGCTAAGTGGCCATTCAGTGTCATCACCTTCTGTGAACAATGCTAAGTCTTCTAAGATAACCCTAAGAGTCTGACTCAGAGGCCTAATTAGGCAGAAGACTTAGAGTCCTACCCTAAGTCCCCTAGAATGACCATCTCCTGAACCCTAGAGGATAACCCAAGTAGACTTAGGATCATGTCCCAGTAGACCTAGACATGCTCATGCCCTAACCCCACAAAGGAGATGTGTCTCACACATACCCTCGTGACATAGCTAAGGCATCGTCACTTACTCCTTGAGGAATCACCCTCATCTGGGAGTACAACCCCTTTAGGGCAACAAGGGGTACCTTGAACCATGACTAACCCTTAAGGGTTTAGGTGGCCAAGTCATACCCTAGACCTAGGACTAGTACTTAGTGAGGACACGAGTGTGTACCGTAGGCAAGCATGAGTGTTCTGCTAAGCAAACTCCCTAAGACTAAGTTTGGATAACCTTAAGTACATGACCTTGCGAGTGCCTCACGAAAGGGCTCATGCTAAGAAGCTTAGGTTGTTCAACCCTTGGATTCCAAGGAGAACACTCCCTAGCCAAGTGTGCCTAAGCACACCTAGTTACGAGACCTAACCTCCCTTGAGCAAATGCCTAAGGCTTAGCACCCTAGCGCGAGCACAAGCATGCATGTTTGTCAGAGTATCCAACCCTTGGCGACAAGCCCATGATATAACCCCAAAAGGCGTGCCTCGGGTGTTGTATTGTGTGACATTTAGCCCAGTGTCACATCTCCATGTGACATTGCCTTCCCCGATGTGAGCTATCATGCCATAGCCCTTAGATTCGAGAGTTGCACTAAGTGCCACAAACGTGGCTCCTAAATGACAACTCTAGAACCCCTCAGTGAACCCTTAGGAACTAGGTAACGTGAACCTGTCAAACAAGATCCCACGCCCACATTGGACAAGGACGCAGATGTGCCTTGTTTGGCCATGAGTGCTACACTTAGCTTGACATGGAGGAGGAGGCTGGAGACAAGCCTCTACCTCTGCCTCTTGGAACGTGCAATCCGACAAGACCTCCCAGACATGGATTCGCCAACGTTAAGGGTAAGTTACCCCGAAGGTAGGACGTACCCTATCATCTAAAAGTTAGGGCAGCACAACAGAGGGTTGCGCCTTGACGACACAAGCTAGAGCTTGCACCGGGAGAAGAGTAACGAGCTCAATCATGAACCCAGGAACCCTCACTCCTACATACTACCTTATTTATGTGATAGAGCCCCCCCGTTTTCATGTTTACATAAGTGGGTTGGCACGGAATCTCATTCCCAGAGGGAATATACTTGGTCAGTTATCCATCGACCCTAAACCCTAACCTGTCAAACCTAGGGGTATTTCTAAACATATTCGACATGCTGAACATCGGAACTAGCCATTAACCCAACTGGGACACGAAAAACCAAGGTAAGAGTTTTTAAATGGAAGTGCTAGCTTTGCCTAGAGTTTCTTGCAAATACCTAATGACACCCGGTCAGACCATCACTAAATATCCAAGTGCATTAAGTGGGCTGTTTCTTCTACACATAGGGCTTATCAACATAGTACAATACGTAACAACAATCAACGTCCAAAGTAAAAGAGGAGTCATAGTAGAAACTATGACATATCAAATCACATCTCCTCGCAACTCTGGTTAATAGAAAGATCTGCACACCTTCTCAATCACATGATAATGTCCCATGAACCCACTAAGAACAGGAAAGTCATTGTCAGAGTTTTTACCTAGTGCCACAAAGGCGGCTTGCTACATGCCAACCTTGGAATCCCTCTCTTGAAACCCTAAGAAATCTGGTAAAGTAGCCCATATTAAGAACTCAACCCTTATGAGCTTAAGCCCCAAGCTAACCAAGTCCATGAATGAGGCTCACCTTGTGAATTAGGATACGTGGACCAATCGAGCTACAGGTGTCGTTCCTAGCTTGGCGTGCTTGAGGCGGCTGAAGCAAGGCCTCAATCACTAGTTTTGTGGAACGTGAACTCGAACAATGCCTTTCAACTAGTGAGCAGGTTTTTGAACCAAGGAATTTGACTAATTCCTTGGAAGTGATGTACCCGGTCACAAAGGTGAGATCTTACCAATGATAAGATAGTTTAACCCAAAAGTGGGACGTACCCATGTCGTGTGGAAGTTAGGGCGGCACAACAAAGGGTTGTGCCTTGACGACACAAGCTTAGCTTGCACCGGTAGGAGGTTAACAAGCTCTCTTTTGAACCTAAGAAGCCTCACTACACATACTCTACCTTATTTATGTAACGGAGCCCTCCCCCTTTTATTTTCTTAAATGAGTAAGTGAGCTAGCATAAAAATGCCAGCCCTTAATGAAAAAAAATGCCTAACCTAACCCCTAGGAGGGAGGGGGTTAGGTTGACCTAACCTAGGGGTGTCCCTAACCCTTTTTTGACAAGCTATAATTTTACAGAAAACCTACCTTGGAACTCAAACCGGGGCGAGTTTTTTAAATAGAAGTGCTAGCTTTGTCTAGAGTTTTTTACAAATACATAATGACACCCGGCCGGACCATCACTAGATATCCAAGTGCACTATACAAGCTTGGTTCTTTTACATCTAGGGTTCATCATACAACTCAGTAGGTAACAAAGTCAAACCTCAAAGTAAATGATCGAGTCATAGTAAAAACCATGACAGTCATGGTAAGTGTGAAGGAAGCGTGAAACGAAGGCCGAAAGCACCATTAATTGCAAATGATCATCAAGATCAGTCCCCACAAAATAAAGAAGGTCATCCTAAAGCGATATTGCGAATGTAAGTGTTTGAAAGGCAAGTCATTAACAAGCGATGCAGGATTCTCAAACCCATTACAAAGCCTTCGAATCCATGGCTCAATCTTTTGAACTTCCCGAACCTCATCAAAGAAGGCAAATCTAACTCTGCACCTTGCGAACATTAAATGTCAAACACAAAAACTACTAATGGTACCAAATCCTTGTTCATAAAATTTATTGATGCTAGAACAATTGGCTCCTCGAGAATAAAGAAAAGAAAGAAGGTGGAAGAGGAGCTCAAGAAAGAGTGTTAGCATTAACCATGGAATTCCCTGGGTGATGAACACCTCAAAATCGTAAATCTGAAGTTTTATGGCCATCGACCAATACAACCAATCAAGTTTTTCCACTTCAACAATGAAGTGATTGTAGTTCAATTGCCTTTTAACAACATTTGAGAACCATGCAAGCAAGCATGGAGCTTCTCAAAATCCCAAACCACTGCTAGACACTCCTCTGTTGTGAAGTAGTTCACCTTTGGATGCAAACGTACAACTAATGTATGCAATGGGATGACATTAACCAAGCACACTCGTACTCTCCTGCATTAACATGCCTTCGAAACCAATGTCAAAAGCATCCATGCGCAAGATGAAGGGACGAGTGTAATTAGGGTATGTTAAAAACTTGAGTTGTCAACAACTCTTTAAAATCTGCAAACGCATGTTTGCAATCCTTAAACCAGAAAAGAGATAATATTGATGACTTCTACAACACCCACAATGGTGTAGTATGATCCAAAAGATGATTCACAAAATGGCCAAAATATTGTATCTTATCAAGAAAGCGTTGTACATCGTTCATACACTTCGGCGTAGGAAACTTTAGAATTACAACAAGTTTGTTAGGATTGACTTGCAAACCTTCACGAGAAATGTGATAACAAAGATAAGTGGTGTCCTTGGATCCAAACATACACTTAGACCACTTCAATTTCAAACCAATCATCGATGAAGTCGACAGTTACCTTTGACATATCACAAAGAACCTTATCCATCATACATTGAAAAGTCTTGCTTAAACCAAAAAGCATCACTAAGAACTCATACAAACCAAATGGTGTCCAAAAAGCGGTCTTAGGAATGTTCATGTCAGCCATCAGAACTTGTTAATAACTATATGCAAAATCTAGCTTGGTGAATCAACGGCTCTACCCTATTCGATTAAAAAGATCTGCAATATGAAGAAGTGAGTAAACATTCAAAATAGTCACATCATTTAACAGGCGATAGTCAATGTAGAACAAGTGGTCCCATCTGGTTTTATTATAAGATGAAGTTCGCACTCAAGGACTTTGAGACTTCTATATACACCTTTCTCCAAAATCACCTTAATATTTACCTACAAGATGTTAAGCTCCTTTGGTGACCGATACTGAGCAGGTACTTAATTAACCTAACATCCTTAGTGGGAATAGGGTGATGTGTTGTGATCCTGACTCTAGACGACAAGTCAAAATCAAAAAAAATTAATATACTCCTTAAGTTGAGTAACAATTGTTTTGACAATTATATGAGGGATCTAAAGAGGGAATGGAAGAACGTGAAAGAAAAATAATAAAAATAAAGGTAAAACAAAAGTGATTAAAGTAAAAGTAAAAACAAATGAACAAAGTGAAATAGAAGTAAAAGGAACTATTTGCTCTAGCATATGGATTTTGTAGTAGACTCTTGAAAATTTCTCACTTACACTTAGATAAACTATACATTGTACTAATATAATTATGCATGGAATTAAAATGTTTATTCTGTATTAATATATTAAACGCTAGTAGCAATTTAAAAGTCTGCAGTTATATCTTTGCCAGGAGTGCACACACTTGGCAAGGCCTTCTCCAATTTGGGACCATCTTCGAACATATCCATCTTCATTTTTTCCACACACTAAAGTCTCATTAAAAGCAGTTGCAGATGCTCGAGCTGGTAAATTCAGTAGAGCTCCCGCACTTGTCTGCATTTTTTTTTAAATATAAAAAATAAATTAATAATATAAAATTAAATAAAAATCAAGTTATTAGTTTAATAATATAAACATATATCAGCTTACCAAAGTTCCTGGGTTTTGACTGTTCAAAGCTGATATATAAAATGCTTGTTTGTTGCCCACGTTAAGCTCAAAGTGTAGTAAACCACGTGGGAATACAGTCACATCTCCTGGATATAATATAGTGATGTGTGGAGTACCTGAGTACTTGCATCACTTAGTTGAACTTTCTTCCAACACACGCACGTACGCACACAACGTTAGTGTTCTATTGTATATTACCGAAAGTGTCAACAAACCCAGCTTGAAGAGGTCCACCTTGCACAGTGTAAGGATCTCCGTGGCAACGAGGGTGTGTGTGTGGCAGATTAATGCCACATGGAACCATCTTAAACTGAACATAAGTGATGCCTTGCGACCTACATATTTGAGAAAGCTCATAAAATATACACATGTTATGTATATATATACACACACATATGTAAGAACATGTATATGCATGCTTTATGTCTTCTCTAAATAGAAAAATGTACTCTATAGATGTACGTAACGTCTACAACGTGATGACATGTTCTCCCTACAGTTCAGGCAGATTACACATGGGTAACGTATGTACGATATACATGCACAAAGATAATATATGTATGGTGTGTAAGTATGTGTATACTGAATATAAGATTACTGCAGTCCAGGAAAGATTCTTATGTTGAGAGCTGCGCGAGTACCACCAGGACCTACTGAGACATCACCATTCTTAAATATGTTACGGAGAGTGAATGTAGAGAGTGGAATAGTAGTTCCATTTCCAGCACCTGCAAATTCACGAAGATCAGATATCATGGAGAACATACGCGTGCGCGCACACACACACACACACCTGCAATTTCACGAAGATCAGATACCATGGAGAAGGCCGCATTGCGCACGCACACATACACACAAAGTACGTGCAAATTCACGAAAACACGCAAGCGCGCGCGCACATACACACAAAGCACCTGCAACTTCACGAACGCGCACGCACACACATACACACAAAGTACGTGAAACAAGCCTGCAAATTCACGCACGCGCACGCACACACACACACAAGTACCTTGGAAATCCACCAGTGGATCTGGATCTGCACCAAATACAAGAGGTGCTAGAGAGACAAGGAAGAAGAAGAGACTCTGATAATGAATCATAGAGATTGCTTTAGAAGAATATGTCAATGACAAAGGTGTCAGTTAGATGTAGGTATTTATAGTAAGAGGTTGCTTGCAAGGAAAATTTCCTCTAGCCTGTTTTTAAATTTCCGTGCCTACGTGTTGTTTATTAAATAATTCTTAAGACTTTCCTGGTATGAATTCTCGACATATACTGTGCTGTGCTATGCTTAAAATGCGATGTTTATAAGTCAAACCCTAAATTTTAATACATATACATACCTAAAAGTATTAAAAACCTACTAAATTCTATTCTATATAGCCTAGTCGTTTCATTTGGTCCACGTTATTTGACAAGATTTTTTGATTTGCTTACACATAACAAATATTAGATAATGCTAAATTAGAATTAGTCTATATAAGATTATTACGGATTGATGTGCCCATTAACGTTCATATAACACCTAAAAATATATATTTCGATTTTATAGCGATTTTTACTTTGGATCATTTAAAAATAAATAATATTAATATATTAAATTCAATAACAATTTTTACACATGCAATCTCAAACTTAAAAAGCAAGTGTTTTTTTATTTTTAAACCATTTGTTACATAATTTAAATATTTATTATATATATTGCAGCTACATTATATTACTAATTTTAAAATTATATTTATAAATTAACTGTGGAGTTTCAATATGGATATGATGACATTGGCTGGTTAAGAGGCACTGTGAGACGGTACTTGCTATACCTCTAGTTTTTGAAGAGTATATTCTTGTATGTGGACAAGAATATAAAACGTACATACATTTATACATGTATATATACATGCATCCATTTATGCTTTATGGAGCTTGTGTGTGCGAAAGCTTACACTAACTAATGCAAATACTACATTAGCTGATTTATGTTTATCAGTTTAACAAAATCCATAATTTTTTTTATAGGAGGTTTAAACTAATTACTTAAAATTTTATCATTAAAATTTACTACTTAATTTATATTATCAAACTATAATTTAAGATTTAAATATATAAAAGTCTCCATTTTAAACATTTGAGTCTAGATTTCACATTGGAATTTAAAAGAAATATTGTAAATAATAATGCTGAATTATGTTACATAATAAAGTATTTAACTATATATAATGCATAAATATATACCTATATGTAAATATAGATATATAATTGTATATTATAGGTGTTATTTAAATAGAATGTTCGTTTCTTTAAACATTTGAAGTCAAACTTAAGCTTATGGTAATTATCTTAGAACTCAATAACATATTTAGTACGTTAGTGCAAGTTAAGCCTTTATGGATTTACAAGGACGTTGTTGTAATGTTTTTTTTTAAAATTTTAATACAATAGTCTGCATGTTCACTTATAAATATATAATATGGTTCATAAATTAGTTTTTACAATATATTGAAACAATAATGCCTTAAAACGTATTGACAGATGATCATAATATATGATGTAAATAATTAATTTTTATACAAATGACTACGGGCATTCTCTAAGCCCCATAGTTATGTATATTTTTGGTTATATGCATTCGTTTATAAAGAGCATGTTACGTCACACCCATACTCATACACACACAGACAAAATTAAAATTAAAACTCCTAATGCTTCACACACACGCATATATAATAAGCATGCAAACTTTACAGCGTGAACTTTATCCAGAAAATATCTAAAACAATTATATCTTCAATTAACATTATCTTTGCTAATATATATTATAGGCATACGAGTTGGTCGGGTTTCGTGGAGTTTATATCAGGTACAGTGCTGGAACATGCATAACTCGTGGAGCAATTAGAACCATTCGCGACGGATCATACGTGTATAATACAGATGTATTTTACACATTATTAGAATTTTTATTGGGAATTACTTTGTTTATTCTACATGGTATAAGAGTTAAAGTTGGATTAACGGCGACTTCTCTCCCATGGTCATCACTTGGAGGTCTAAGATGGCATTGGTTTTTAGCTTGGTGGCTTTTTCTCTAATTCCACTTTATGGCTTGGCATGTAGTAGATGGAATAGAGGCCTCCTAACTGTAGGTGTTGCAGAGATTGTGCCTTGGCAGTCAAGGATTCCAAGCAATAGCATTATGGGCATATTAATGAAAAAACTATATCATAACTATATTGATGTCTCCAAATCTTAAGTAGAGAACTGGAAAGTGTTAAAGAGTGGCCTAGACAAGGAGAACATGCATCGATAGGTTCCTTGAAGGCGAACTATTCAAGCTCAAGTAGGCTCTAGGAGAGACAACCATGGAGTACATTAGTCGGGTGCGAGTTGGCATGAAGTAAGTGAGCAGCATCCAAGGCACTCAGTACTCGAGAGTGACCTCAAGGCTATCCTAGAGAAAGGCTTGCATTGAGATCTCAAAGGCGCCTTGCGCTCATGTAGTGTTGCTCGTTGTGCATTTAATTTTAATTTAATTTCTACATACCTTATCAGCATTAACACAAGTTGCTAAGAGAAGAAGGGTGGTGAGAACAAGCACTAGAAGAACTTGTTTGGGATAGGCTCGACCCCACCACTACTAGGTACATATCTAGGTTTTGGAAAGCACAAGAGTCGTTGCAATAAGTGGGTATTATGGTTGAGAGTGCCCAAATGTGAAGAAAGTCACAATGGAGCTACGTCCTCAACCAATTACCTCTTAATGGTAAAGGATCTTTACATGGTGCCATGACCAATCTTTAGCTCGACTCAATAGTAGGACATCATGTTACCAATCGAAGGACATGTTATTTGACTATGCAATGCACCAAAACAAAGTCATTATCACCAATGGTGCAACATTGGCTATTCAAGTCAAGGACATATAAGGATTTAACTTCCTTAGGAGCAGTCACTCAAGTATCTTACGTGAAGTATGTTCCAGAAGCTATGGAGACTCTCTTATCCATGGCACTTATTATGAACCAGGGCTTCAAGGTGATCTCTTTGCCATATCACAAGAGTTTTCTATCCCATCCCAAGTACAGGAGAATTGCATATGCAACTCAAGTGAGAAATCTCTTCAGGCTTGAGTGTATTGTTCAACTTGCTATTGACAACATGGGTGCAAAGTCATTAGTTAAGGAGAAAGTATTTACAAATAGATTAACAAGTTGATAAGGAAATGATTTCATTTGTAATTATGTTTAAAGTTGGAGAAGTGTCAATTTCATCAGGAACATGTTGAGTTTCTGGGATCATGGTATCACGCACTAGAATCAGCCCAATTCCTAGTTAGCAGTTGGTAACAACTATATACCATCAAGCAAAGACAATAGCAACGAATTTCAACACATGGCACATGCATTACAACCATATTAATGCACATATGTTAACGAACAAAGAGATGGTGGATGGTATAAAAATACTTCCCTCTCAATTAGGATTTTTCTGTGACGATTTGATTACATCACAGATACAAATGTGAATAAGGATCATTAAAATTAGCAAGTCTAAGATATAGATACAAATAAGGATAAGGATCACTAAAGCTAAGCCAAGTTTATAATAAAGATATGGATATGGATAAGGATTACTAAATTTAACCAAGTTCAAGATAAGGATACAGATATTGATAAGGAACTAAGTCCAAATTTGACTTCCCTTATAATATATAAGAACGGATGTGATCAGGGTTAAACATTCCAATTCAATGCTAATTTAAGAACTAAGACTCTTGTCTTATTCCAACCTATGTAATCGAGCTTGTTTTTTGTCTCCTTGGCTTGGTTCTTGAAAATTTGAATCGGAATCCTTCTTCATTTTGATTCTGAGTTTTTAAGTTTCTCAACATGTTTTATTGATGCAGAACTCCTTGCACAAAAATAGTTATAACTTGAGAATCAATGGTCTGCAACAAGATTTATGTTTACTATGACTCGACCCTTTGGAGGTTAATTATTGTTACTACTGTACTATGTTGAGACTTAGATGTAGTGAGAAACAGCCCACTTAGTGCACTTAGGTGTTTAAGGGTAGTTTGGCCGGCTGTCCTAAATATTGCGAGAAACTCTAAGCGAAGGTAACACTTATTTTAAAAAACCCATCCCAAATTTTGACATCCTAGTTAGATGAGTTTGCATGTTAAATAGGGTTAGAACACCCCTAGGGTTGCCCTAACCCACGCCCTAAAATACCCACCCCTTGGGTAGGGTTTAGGGTAGGGGTTAGTGTGCAAAACTCATCTCATTAACTAAGGGGCTAGCATTTGTGCTAGCCCACTTACACATACAGGAAAAGAGGGGGTGGGGGGGCTCCATCACATAAATAAGGTAAGTATATGTAGAGAGTTCATGACTGAGTTCGTTGCTCTTTGTCGGTGCAAGCTTTAGCTTGTGTCGTTAAGGTACAATCCTTTGTTGTGCCGCCCTAACTTATATGACAAGGGTACGTCCACCTTCGGGGTTGTTTACCTTTAACGTTGATGAATCCATGCCTGGAAGCTCTTGTCAGAATGCACGTTCCAAGAAGCAGGGGTTGAGGCTTGTCTCCAGCCTCCTCCTCCACGTCAAACTAGGTGTAGCACTCATGGCCAAGCAAGGCACATTTGTGTCCTTGTCCAACTATGGGCGTGAGATCTTGTTTGACAGGTTTACATTACCAGTTCCTGAGGGTTCACTAAGGGGTTCTAGAGTTGGCATTTAAAAGCCACGTTTATGGCACTTGGTGCAACTCTTGAATCTAAGGGCTATAGCATGATAGCCCACATTGTGGAAAGTAGTGTCACATGGAATGTGACACTAGGCTAGACGTCACACGATACAACACCTGAGGCATGCCCTTCGGAGTTGTGTCATGGGTTTGTCGCCAAAGGGTTGGATACTTTAGTAAACAAGCATGCTTGTGCTCGCACTAGGTCCTAAGCATTGGGCATCTACTCAAACTTTGCCCTCCATAATCAGTTCATGTAAGATTTTCATAACGATGTTAAGAATTTCTTGCTCACTTTCGAGGACTAAGATTCTTTGGATAAAGCTATTATTCAAGCAATTCGTTGCAACAATTGATTCTTTGTCGACGTCAAGAAAAACATTCTTAACAAGTATTTTGTACTCAATTCTAATAGTGCAAGAGCCACCGGCCACTCTATCTTTTGATGTTAAACCAATGCAAGTGGATGTTTTTCAACCACAAGGAACATTAACACAAGCCAAGCGACCACAACGTCTTCAAGAAAATTTATGTTTATACTGTGATAAGGACGGGCCACTGAATTGTTAAATGCCCAAATCAGAATGAATTAAGCTACGGTGGTGGATGGTCCTTGGTAAGTCGGGAAAAAAGAAGGTCCAATCCAAATAGAGCATTCCAATTGGACCACTGCAAATATGTTTTAAATATCTCTTATTCGATGGCAATTCTACTTGTGATCCTGACAATGAACATAGCAAGTCCTTTCTTCATTTGATTATTATCTCAACATTTGATAGTATTCAAGTTAACATAACAACTCTACTTGATAATGGTGCAACTAACAACTTAATTGACCACCTCTTTATCTAGCAACATCATTTAAAACTTCATTCACACTCTGATTTGATTAAGTTGATTGTTATTGATGAAAGATTAATGATGTCTGGTGATATTATTGAAGAAATAGTGCCCCTCACAGTCACCCTCAGTAATATCTTGTGCTTAGTCTCTTTCAATATCACTTCAATTCCCGACACTGTTGTTTATTCTTGATTTTTGTCATAGTTTTTACTATGACTCGACCCTTTACTTTGGACGTTGACTGTTGTTACCTACTGTACTATGTTGATAAGCCTAGGTGTAGAAGAAACAGGCCCGCTTAGTGCACTGGATATCTAGTGATGGTCCGACCGGGTGTCATTAGGTATTTGCAAGATACTCTGGGCGAAGCTAGCACTTTCATCTAGAAAACTCTTACCTTGGTTTTCTGTGTCTCGGTTGGGTTAATGGCTAGTTTAGTGAGTTCGGCATGTTGGATATGCTTAGAAATACCCTAGGTTTGACAGGTTAGGGTTTAGGGGTCGATGGATAACTCATCAAGTATATTTCCTCTGGGAATGAGATTTCAGTGCTACCCACTTATGTAAACAGGAAAACAGGGGGGGGGGCCTCTGTCACATAAATAAGGTAGTATGTAGCGGGAGAGCTCCTGGGTTTATGACTGAGTTCGTTGCTCTTCTGCCGGTGCAAGCTCTAGCTTGTGTCGTTAAGGCACAACCCTCTGTTGTGCCGCCCTAACTTCCAGATGCCAGGGGTACGTCCCACCTTCGGGGTAGCCTACCCTTAACATTGGCGAATCCATGCCTGGGAGGTCTTGTCGGAATGCACGTTCCAAGAGGCAGAGGTTGAGGCTTGTCTCCAGCCTCCTCCTCCACGTCAAGCTAAGAGCAACACTCACAGCTAACCAGGGCACGTTCGTGTCTTTGTCCACTGTGGTTGTGGGTTCTTGATTGACAAGGGTTTCCTTATCGGGTCTTGAGGGATAATTGAGGGTTCTAGAGTTGGCATTTAGGAGCCACATTTGTGGCACTTGGTGCAACTCTCGAATCTAAGGGCTATGGCATGATAGCCCACATTCGGGGAAGGCAGTGTCACATGGAGATGTGACACTGGGTTAAACGTCACACGATACAACGCCCGAGGCATGCCCTTTGGGGTTATGTCATGGGCTTGTCGCCAAGGGGTTGGATACTCTAACAAACAGGCATGCTTGTGCTTGCGCTAGGGTGCTAAGCCTTGGGCATCTACTCAAGGGAGGTTAGGTCTCATAACTAGGTGTGCTTTGGCACACTCGGCTAGGGGAGTGTTCTCCTTGGAATTCAAGGGTTGAACAACCTAAACATGTTAGCATGAGCCCTTTCGTGAGGCACTCACAAGGTCATGTGCTTTAGGGTTATCCCAAACCTAGCCTTAGGGAGTTTGCTTAGCAGAACACTCGTGTCTGCCTACGGCGCACACTTGTGTCCTCACTAAGTACTAGCCCTAGGTCTAGGGTATAACTTGGCCACTCAAACCCTTAGGGGTTAGTCGTGGTTCAGGGTACCCCTTGTTGCCTGAAGGGGTTGTACTCCCGGATAAGGGTGATTCCTCAAGGGGTAAGTGACGATGCCTTAGCTCTGTCCAGGGGTATGTGTGGAACGCACGTCTCCTTGATGGGGTTAGGGCATGAGCCTGTCTAAGTCTTCTAGGGCAAGACCCTAAGTCAACTAGGGTTATCCCTCAGGGGTTCTGGGGGCAGACATTCTAGGGAGACTTAGGCTAAACCCTAAGTCCCTGTCCACTTGGCATTAAAATCTAACCCTAGGGGTCATTGGGGTTGTTCTAGGAAACTTAGCATTGCTCACACAGGGTGATGACGCCAAATGGCCACGTGTTGCCACGTGTTGACCTTTGGGTTAAAACTCTGACAATTTTCCTTGGTTTTAGATCCTCAATCCGCAAATTGATAGGACAACTCTTGGTGTTTTCTGTTTTGACTTCCGCTCCTTGACTATATCTTAACAACTTCGACTCTTGATAATACCTTTGCAACTCTAACTCCTGGCTGCATTTTCGACACCTCCGATTCCTAACAAGACTTTGCATCTCCATTTTTGACTTCAACTTTAACTCTAACTCCAACTCTAATTCCGACTTTGTCTTTGCCTCCGACTCCGACCACAACTCCGGCCTAACAGTGTCTTGTGTCTTCAATGACAGCAAATTTAACTTCGACTTCGACTCCAACGACATCCCCAATCCATATCTCAACCATTTCTTTAACAAAATTTATTTGTAGCCATATTCAATCTGACACATTTTTGCTATGATGGTGACTTTGTCTTCAATATCTACTCTTAGTTTTTTGCTATCTGCATACCACAAGTTTATGGATATCTTCAATAAGGTCCAAGCCAACCCTCTTCCTGAACATTGTCCTCCATACGACTGTCCGATTAATAATATTAAAGGTAAAACACCCCACACTTGGCATACATATTAAGTAGTGCATTTGAGATGAACATGTCTAGAGAGTGGCAACTTAGAGAGAACCCAATGAAAGTATCGGCTATTCGATAAACCTGATGGACACAAGCAAGCACATAAAGCCTCCATGAATGTCACATTGTCTGGACATATCCCTTCTTGTAACATGCAATATGAGAGCCTTCTGGCGAAGCTAGATTCTCCACGCTTCCCAAAGGCTCCCATCATTGCATTATATGTAACAACAGTCTTGTGCAGAGCTTCCATCCATGCTTGTTCGAGTCCACCACACCTGCCATACGTGCTAACCAGTGCGTTTACTGCAATCAAATCTCTTTTGTAGCTAGCCTTTACAATGAAAGAATGGATTCTCATTCCATCCCCGAGCTCTTCGCATGCACTAAGCATGCTAATCATTGTTACCTTGTTCAGTTTAATGCCTTCAGATGCATCCTACAAAAGATATTAAATGCCTCACAAACATTACTGCAAGCAACACATGCCGAGATTACTGCACTCCACAAGACCATGGGAATCTCTCAAAAATCTGGACCACTCTCGAGAAATTCCCACATGCTCACTAGAGAGCTCTGAACGAAAACTCTCTGTCGTATCCGTCTTTCCCTGACGTTCATGTGAACAAGCTTACCAAATCTTACATCCTCGGACGGTCCGAGAATGGTCACAAAGTTGGGCCAGTACCCGGACTGCAGCATCCTCACATATAGCTCCAGTACATGTAGTTCATACCTGTTCTCCAAGACGCTCCCATTAGAGAGTTCCACGCGACTTCACACACGATCTTCATTCCTTGGAATGTTGAGTAAGCATTTGTCGTGCTTTGGCATCTGCCGTACATGGTGATGATGCAGTTGGCAACCACGTTGTCGGACTCCCAAGGGACATACACTTGGACATACGCAGTGGTAACCACGTTGCCGGACTCCCAGGGGATGTTCCTACCATGTTTTAGATAGTCCGTGTTGGTGCACGCCTAGAAGACAGTGACAAGTGCCACTCGATTGGGTTGTACGCCTTGGAGTTGCATTCTCCAAAAGAGATAGAGAGCCGTGTTGATATGCCTAGTTCGGGCATATGCAGCTGTTAAACAGGAAAAGGCTCTCTGCCTCACCTTTTCCTATTTAACCTATTTCCTTCACACAGATAGGAAACCTTTCATACAACGGGCTACACCCTTTCCTTCCTCAACTCTCAATATATCTGTATATATATCAGACTTCTCCCAGTGCCACTATGACTGGTCTCCAAAGTCAAGGGCAAGAACGGATTTTGGCTATTGCCTTGTTAGATCCATTCATTGAGAGTAGACATACACACACACAAGATTCTCTAATATGCACCTTTCATTACTACATGAATACAAGAGACAAAGTGTAGAGAACCTCTATCTCATGCTGAATAACCTCTGGAGACCCCCTCTCCGTTGCCCTAACTTCCCTTAACTACTCTTCCTCTCGCCACGTTATCCTTTTCCTTTTCCTTACCTTTTCCTCTCGGTAAGGATTTTCCTCTTTCACAGCCTTTCCTTCCATGCTTACTACGGACCTTCCTACCCTTATTCTCTCTACAGTAGGACGTCCTATGCTCCTAATATTTTACCTTTAACAGCAGCGATCATTGAAGTGTATGTCACCAAGTTGACGCTCCTTGAAGAAGCGGATTGAAAATCTCTATAGCGTTCTCTAAACTTGTGCATTTCATATGCATCTGAACAAGCATGTTCATAGCATGCAGTCGCTCGAGAGATTGCTATGTGAGCGTGTATGTTCTTGCTTGCCTACAGATCCACCGCAAATAACCATCACAATTCGAATGTTGAAAGTTATGTACTTTGCAATCATCCCCTTGAACGTTCTGACAAGCCATTCCACCAAATCATTTATTTAAGGATGATAAGTGCTTGTGAAAGTGTGGCATATTTTCAACCGTGATGTCAAGACACGAAATGCCTCAACTATAAATGTGTTTGAGAGAATTTGCTCCGGACAAGAATGCTGGAACACTACCCAACTAAGGAGAAACTATTCAACAATAGAAGTAGTTGCACTAGCAAGAGCATCAACTTTCACCCGACGAGTTATATAATCAGAAGCGATAATCACATACTTGTTGCCAGCAGTTGACTACGAAAAAGGTCCCATCAAATCAAATGCAACCAACTTAAGTGAATGGGAAACTCCAATGGACTCCAACCATCCTTCTAAAGTACATGGGGAGTGTTGCGAGCTTGGCACTACACACTTTGGCCAATAGAAAGATCTGTGCAGCTTTTCAATCACACGATGATGTCCTATGAATCTGCTAAGAACAGGAGAGTCGTGGTAAGCGTGGAGGAAGAGTGGAACGAAGACCAAAAGCACCACCAACCGCAAATGATCATCTGGATCAATCCCCACAAAATAATAAAGGTCATCTTAAAGGCAATATTGTGAATATAAGTGTTTGAAAGATAAGTCATTAGCAAGCAATGCAAAATTCTCAAACCATCACAAAGCCTTTGAATCCACGGCTCAATCTTTTGAACTTCCCGAACCTCATTCAAAGAAGGCAAATCTACCTTTGCACCTTGCGAACATTAAGTGTTAAGCACAAAAACTATTAATAGTACCAAAACCTTGTTCAGAAAATCTATTAATGTTGAAACAACTGGCTCCTCGGGAATATAAGAAAAGAGAGAAGGTGGAAAAGGAGTTGAAGAAAGAGCATAGCATTAACGATGAAACTCGTTGGGTGATGAACAACCTCAAAGTTATAAATTTGAAATTTCAAGACCATTGAGCAATATAACCAATCAAATTTTTCCATTTTAACAATGAAGTGACTACAGTATGATTGTCTTCTAACAACATCTGAGAACCATGCAAGTAAGCATGGAGCTTCTCAAAGACACTCCTCTATTGTGGAGTGGTTCACCTTTGTTGGGCTGCAACGTACAACTAATATATGCAATAGAATGACATTAACCAAGCACACTCGTACTTTTTTGCATTAACATGCCTCCAAAACCAATGTCAGAAGCATTCACACGCAAGATGAAGGGACGAGTGTAATCAGGGTACGCTAAAACTAAAGGAGTCGTCAATATCTCTTTAAGATTTGTAAACGCATATTCACAATCCTTAGACCAAACAAGAGATGATGTTGTTCAACTTCAACAACGCCCGCAACAATGCAATTGATTCAAAAGATGATCCACAAATGGCCAAGATATTGTACCTTATCAAGAAAGTGTTGCACATCATTCACACACTTTGGTATAGGGAACTCCAGAACTACAACAAGTTTATTAAGATCTACTTGCAAACCTTTACGGGAAATGTGATAACCAAGATAAGTGGTGTCCTTGGATCCAAATATACACTTAGACCACTTCAATTTTCAAACCAACTTCTTGCAGATGATCCAAAACCTTCATACATCACAAACATGTTCCCATTGTTCCTTCCGAGTGAATCAAAACATCGTCGATGAAGTCGATAGTTACTTTCATAAAGAACCTTGTCCATCATACTTTGGAAAGTCACTAGAACATTGCTCAACCAAAAGACATCATCGACGTCGATAGTTACCTTCAATAAAGAACCTTGTCCATCATACTTTGGAAAGTCACTAGAACATTGCTCAAACCAAAAGACATTATCAATAACTCTACAAACCAAACGGTGTCCAAAAAGCGGTCTCATGAATGTCCATGTCAGTCATCGAAACTTGTCAATAACTAGAAGCATGAGTGTGTCCGTTTACTGTAAAAAATGAAGATTGATTTTATTACATGGTGCAAATGAAGACTGCAACATGTAGCAACAGACTGCAAAATAGAAAATAAACTTGAACTTGTATCAACCAACAGTGAGAGAAAAACAGGGCATGTCATGTTATTGAGTTGAGCTTGAAAAGTAAAGATTAGATGAACTGGGGCCAAGTAAACCCTTGATGATACTCCTGAAAAAAAGACGGAGGGGCCACTAACTTATTTGCACAAGGACTCTTCTCTACTTGTGCGGTTTCTTTATTTCCTAGAAGATCCCACCGCATCAAGACTTCCATTGCAAAGGTGCCAACTAAATGTTGTTGTCACCAAGGCCTTCACCTCAAAAATGGAGGAGACCAATTAAGAAAATGTTAACAACGTCGATACATGTGTCTAACCTCATCACACGCCCAACAACAGACTGCATGTTCATGTCCATGTCCATGTCCATAGCCCCAACCTTGTGCTGATACATATGCAGCAGAACATCAACCTCCATCAACCATCCCCAACATGAAATGGAACTAAAGAACGTGAAGCTGCAAGTTGGAAAGGTGATGTTTCATTTCGTTGTGCCAGCTACAAGCATCATCAAGAGTCACTGGAGCCAGCGCATGCACAAGGGTCTTAACAAAGTGCTAGCCATAACATACTTAACATGATGCGTTCTAACATATTAGGCTCTACACACAGCAAAAGGCACCGAAAACAAACACCAAACTGCATCATCAACTCATATGGTTTTGATAAATACGATGCAATTGCTAAAAAGCATCGTCACAATCGTCAACATGTCCAAATGCATATTTGAAGATCGCTAAAAGAATATTCTAATCTCCACGAGTTGTGACGTCCAGACTATGCAACTCCATCCCTTGAAGACAAGTAATAAACTCACATAAAGACCGAGCATTGTCTTATGAATAATATGTAACAACTATAGTGAAGTGATCAAACCAATGATATACATCATCCTAGGATTTCCGCAAAAGAAATCTAGTTAGACTCGAGAATTCGCAGTAAAAACATGAAGAGTAGTACAATGGACTGTGAATGACGTCATCAATTAAGAGTGATTGTTTAATTGCATCCATAAAGCATTCAACAATTGCATAAGTAATTGCTCCATATACAAAGAATTTTGCATGTTCCGCATTGATAAATTAAAAAAGAAAGGACAAATCTACAAGAATGAAACAGATTTAAACAATAAAAAAATTAAATAAAAAAAAAAATAAATTTACAAAAAAAACATAAATCCAAGTGTTCCATAAGGACAATTAGAGTGCCCCTCACCTCCACTATTATGAGAATTAAAAATATAGATATATGTATATTGTATTATCTCAAAACTCCAACTTATATAGGAGCAAATAGTTCATATTGAAATCAATTGAATAATATCAAAATCCCACTACATTAATAATAGTATATGTGCATGTTCGTTCACGTGAACATTACAGCTTTAAATTTCATTCATTTATTTTGAAATTATTAAAATCTACAAACTCAAGAAATGTTACTTCAGAAAATCAACATTGTAACTCCGTTGTAATCGCTTTATATTTGTTTCTGCTTAATAAGTTAATCATGTTAATCATATTATATGCCACCGAGGCATAAATTTAAACATATTCTCTTATTTTGAGAATATTCAAATCTTTTGAAATCAAACATAGACATGAGTATACAAAGTGTTCTCAATATTTAAATCCTCTTTGAGAATTTATAAAGTGCAGATACCACACTGTTCTAGAGCTTAATATTTATAAAAATTTTGATTTAATTTTCATCTAGTATAAATGTGTTCGTTCATTTGTTTTAGTGACTAATTGACGTTCCTGGAATTTAATTGCACACACACACACACACACGCATTTTCGATAAGGAGTTGTATTATTGTTTTCAGGAAGTGCCCGTATTGGGTATTCGCTGCAGCATATGGATTTTGTAGTATAGACTCTTGAATATTCTCACATACACTTAGATAAAACTATATATTGTACTATATAATTATAAAAACTAATAAAACTTTTGTATTTAGTATATTAAACGCTAAGCTAGTAGTAATTTAAAAGTTTGGAGTTATATCTTTGCCAGGAGTGCACACACTTGGCAAGGCCTTCTCCAATTTGGGACCATATTCGAACATATCCATCTTCAATTTTTTCCACACATCTAAAGTCTCATTAAAAGCAGTTGCAGATGCTCGAGCTGGTAAATTCAGTAGAGCTCCCGCACTTGTCTGCAATTTTTTTTTAAATATAAAAATAAATTAATAGTAAAAAATTAAATAAAAGTCAAGTTATTAGTTTAATAATATAAACACATATCAGCTTACCAAAGTTCCTGGGTTTTGACTGTTCAAAGCTGATATATAAATGCTTGTTTGTTGCCCACGTTAAGCTCAAAGTGTAGTAAACCACGTGGGAATACAGTCACATCTCCTGGATATATATAGTAATTGTGGAGTACCTGAGTACTTGCATCACTTAGTTGAACTTTCTTCCAACACAGGCACGCACGCACGCACACAACGTTAGTGTTCTATTGTATATTACCGAAAGTGTCAACAAACCCAGCTTGAAGAGGTCCACCTTGCACGAGTGTAAGGATCTCCGTGGCACGAGGGTGTGTGTGTGGCAGATTAATGCCACATGGAACCATCTTAAACTGAACATAAGTGATGCCTTGCGACCTACATATATATTTGAGAAAGCTCATAAAATATACACATATGTTATGTGTATATGTAAGAACATGTATATGCATCTTTATGTCTTCTCTAAATAGAAAATGTCTATAGATGTACGTAACGTCTCACAACGTGATGACATGTTCTCCCTACAGTTCAGGCAGATCTACACATGGGTAACGTATGTACGATATACATGCACAGTAAGTATGTGTATACTGAAATATAAGATTACTGCAGTCCAGGAAAGATTCTTATGTTGAGGCTGCGCGAGTACCACCAGGACCTACTGAGACATCACCATTCTGAAATATATCACGGAGAGTGAATGTAGAGAGTGGAATAGCAGTTCCATTTCCAGCACCTGCAAATTCACGAAGATCAGATATCATGGAGAACGCACGCGTGCACACACACATACACGCACCTGCAAATTCACGAAGATCAGATACCACGCATGCGCACGCACACACATACACACAAAGTACGTGCAAATTCACGAAACAAGCAAACGCGCGCAAACATACACACAAAGCACCTGCAAATTCACGAATGCGCACCCACACACATACACACAAGTACCTTGGAAATCCACCAGTGGATCTGGATCTGCACCAAATACAAGAGGTGCTAGAAAGACAAGGAAGAAGAAGAGACTCTGATAATGAACCATAGAGATTGCTTTAGAAGAATGTCAATGATCAAAGGTGTTAGTTAGATATAGGTATTCACAGTGCAAGGAATATTTCCTCTTATTTTCAAAAATTTCCGTGCGTACGTGTTGTTCAATAAATAAACTTTCCTGGTACGATATAAATTAGTGTGCAAACTCAATTTCAAACATATACTGTGCTGTTTCGATGTTTACATGTAAAGACTCAAACCCTAAATTTTAACTTCAAAGTATTACTAACATTAAAACATTACCTATAGTTTGGTTTAGTGACGTGCGCATTTCTCGGGTCAACAAATCCACGTTATTTGAGAACATTTTTGATTTGCTTACACATAACAAATATTAGATAATGCTAAATTATAATTAGTTATATAAGATTATTACACAGCTACACTTAAAAAATTAATATCAGTATATTACGATTTAATAGCGATTTTTACTTTAGACGATTTAAATATGTTACGCATAATAAATAATAACAATTTTACACACATGCAATCTCAAACTTAAAAAGCAAGTGTATTTTTATTTTTCAATCGTCTATTACATAATTTAATATTTATTATATATATTGCATTTACATTATATTACTAATTTTAAAAATTAAATTTATAATTAACGATGAATTAACCGTGGAGTTTCAATATGGCATTGGTTGGTGCATTAAGAGGCATTGTGAGACGCTCCTTTTAGTTTATTGAGGAGTATATTCTTGTATGTGGATAAGAATATAAAACGTATATACATGCTTACATGTCTTTATTACATAATTCCATTTATGCTTTATGGAGCTTGTGTGTGAAAGCTTACACTAACAAATGCAAATACTACATTAGCTGATTTATGTTTATCAGTTTAACAAAATCCATAATTTTGTTATAGGGAGTACTATTAAACTAATTACTTAAAATTTTATCATTAAAATTTACTACTTATCAAACTATAATTTAAAATATAAATATATAAAAGTCTCCATTTTAAACATTTGAGTCTAAATTTTCACATTGGAATTTAAAAGCAATATTGTAGATAACAAATGCTGAATTATATACATAATAAAGTATTTAATTATATATAATGCAGAAATGTATAACTATATGTAAATATAATTTATATATTGTATATCATATAGAGAATTATAATTTCTTATCTAAAATTGTAAATATGCTTGTTATTTTTTAAAATTTATAATTTAACATATAGATAACATTTTATAATAAAGAAAAATTGCGGACGCAATCCATATAGCCGTTAGTTTTTATACATCTATGTCATTAACATCCATTTGAGAAACGTGTAAACAAATGTAGGAGCTTTACTTAATTTAACAGTTCTAACATTTGCCTCCACTTTTAAAGAGTCTTTAAATATTGCAGACTTTTAAACTTCTTGGTGTTATTTAAATAGAATGTCCTTTCTTTTAAGTCAAACTTAAACTTAATAAAGCTTAATAAAACATATTTGGGTACGTTAGTGCAAGTTAAGCCTTTGGATTTAATGTTTTTTAAAAAAAAATAATACAATAGTAATTTAGCACTGAAGGTGTGTTGTTTCACTTATAAATATATAATATGGTTCAAAAATTAGTTTTACAATATATTGAAACAATAATGCCTTAAACGTATAATTATTATTACGTATTGACGATCATATCACACCATGTAAATAAATTATTTTTAATACAAATGATTACTGGGCATTCTTGCTACATCTTCACCTAAGCCCATGTATATTTTTGGTTATATGCATTCGTTATAAAGAGCCTGTTACGTCGCACCATACACGTACACATACAGACAAAGATAAAACTCCTAATGCTTCACACACACGCATATATAATAAGCATGCAAACTTTAGAGCATCACTTTATCCAGAAAATATTTAAAACAATTATATCTTCTAGATTAACATTATCCTTATCGATATATATTATAGGCGTAAAAGCGTACAACGGTAAGACCTCTATTCATTTATGGAGTTGGGTCGGGTTTCGTTAAGGAGCTGATGGGTTTTTCTATTAGGTAAAATGTGCTCGAACGTGCATAAACGATGGAGCAATCGAAGCCATCGATCACGAATGGAATGATATGTATATAATGCATATGTACTTTACACATTATATAGAATTTTGATTGGGATTTACTTTGTGTATTCTACATGGTATCAAAGCTTAATATTGGATCAACGAGAACTCCCTCTTAATTATACACACACACACACACACATACGTACATAGACGTGTGGCAGTAGTAAATGGAATATAGGTTTGCCCAACTATGTAGAGACTGCAGCTTGGTAGCTCAAGGATTTCAAGGCAATTAACAGCATGGGCAGATCAAGAAAAAACTGTTTAGTAGCCATATTGACGCTCTAAATCTTGAAAGGTGTTGGCGTTGAAAAGTGCCCTAAGGATAGGTTCCTTAAGACCAAACTATTCAGTTATGGAGTACATTAGTTGAGTGCAGGTTGGCATGTAGCAAGTGAGCAGCGTCCAAGGCACTTCAGTACTCAAGAGTGACCTCGAGGCTTGTTAAAGGTAAAATATTAGGAGCATAGGACATCCTATTGTGGAGAGAATAAGGGTAGGAAGGTCCGTGGTAAGCATGGAGGAAAATCCTTACCGAGAGGAAAAGGTGGTAAGGAAGAGGAAAGAAAGGCTGTGATGGAGGAAAATCCTTACCGAGAGGAAAAGGTGCGTAAAGAAAAAGAAAGAAAGGTTGTGAAGAAGGAAAATCCTTACCGAGAGGAAAAGGTGCGTAAGGAAAAAGAAGGAAAGGCTGTGAAGGAGGAAAATCCTTATCGAGAGGAAAAGGTGCGTAAGGAAAAGGAAAGAAAGGCTGTGAAGGAGGAAAATCCTTACCGAGAGGAAAAGGTGCGTAAGGAAAAGGAAGGAAAGGCTGTGAAGGAGGAAAATCCTTACGAGAGGAAAAGGTGAGTAAGGAAAAGGAAAAGGAAATCTCGTAAAGGAAAAGGATGACGTGGCGAGAGGAAGGGTAGTTAAGAGTAGTTAGGGCAAAGGAGAAGGGGTCTCCAGAAGGGTCTCAACAGGAAGTTCTAACAGGAGAAGGGTCTCCATTTGAAGTTTAGCAGGAGATAAAGGTTCTCTACACTTTGTCTTTTGTATTCATGTTAGTAATGAAAGGTGCATATTAGAGAATCTTGTGTGTGTTATGTTTACTCTCAATGAATGGATCTAACAAGGCAATAGCCAAAATCCGTTCTTGCCCTTGACTTTGGAGACCAGTCATAGTGGCACTGGGAGAAGTCTGATATATATATGATATATTGAGAGTTGAGAAAGGAAAGGGTGTAGCCTTTCCTGTACTGTATGAAAGGTTTCCTGTCTGCGTGAAGGAAACAGGTTAAATAGGAAAAGGTGAGGCAGAGAGCCCTTTTCCTGTTTAACAATTGGCGACCACGGAGGGATTTCGCCATTGCAGTGTTAGCATTCATTGAGAAAAGAGGCTAAAAAGATAGAATTCTCATTCTGAAAAAGGCTCGGAAGGTGTAGAGCCGGATGTGTAAAGGAGAAGGAATGAATGGAACCGTGGAGGAACCATCGTCCTGATCCAGCCTTAGCTGATCAGAGAACCAAAGGCAGGCCAATAGAGTGGCTGCCCAACAGCAACCTGAAACTGACGAAAATAGACGTCAAAATATCCTTGGCAAGATAGTAGAGGATATTGCAGAAACAATACAGAAATCTGAGGCTGATCCAGAGAATTGGAGGCAGTATCAAACAGCTGGTTTAGAGGAAACAGTGAGAGGAGGAGTGCCTGTTCATACCGAGATTGCAAGGAGAAGGATCTCCTGAGAACTCCCGAAGAGGAAGGGAGGAAGGTGTAAGAGGAAATACACCAGAGCAAAGGGTTATTACAAATATGGCACTTTTCCCGGGAATGTTTGGGGGTACGGTGATGTATCCCACATTCTCTGCAGGAAAGAAAGAAAATCCGAAAAGGCACTTACAACAGTTTGAAGAGGTAGTAAAACTGTATAAGGTGACGGATGCAGAAAGGCTGCTTATATTTCCACATACATTGAAAGGAAATGCCTCTGACTGGTATTATGATTTAGAAAAGGAAGTCAGAGAGGATTATCAGAAGGTTACTGATGCATTTAAGGAATATTTCAGAAAGGAGGAATTGCCGGAGGAACATTTAGAGAAGTTAAGGACTATCCTTCAAGGCAAAACAGAAAAGATAGATGAATATACACACCGTTTTAAGAAACATGAGAAAAAGTGTAAGGCATATGTAAAGATGGATGCCTTATTGCAATGGTATAAGCAAGGGTTGCTAAAACCATATAGAGATCTAGCACTTACTATCAATGAAAAGGATAGAGAGGATCTCATTAATCAATTAAAAATATATGAGAGAAGAGAAGGCAGATAGAAAAGATTGCAGAAGGAAAGTTGAAAGTATATGGAAGAAAGGAAGAATCCTCTGATGAAGAGGAAGAGGAAGCTGATGTAGTAAAAGTTCGAAAATATCCTATAGATGAGAAAGCATTGGCTCAAATGATGAAAACTTTAAAAGGAATGACAGTTAAAGAGGAGTTAAAGGAAAAAGTATGGTGTACTAAATGTAACAATCCGGGCCATACGGTGGAGGAATGTAGGCTGCAATTGCCTACATGCCAAATTGCGGAAAGGAAGGACATGTAGCCCGAAACTGCAACATTTCCTGAACCAGAATGTGGCTAGTATAGAGAGAGAAAGGAGAATGGATGAACGTCCACCTCCTAGAAGGTTCCCACCTAATAGGAACCGTGGAATGAGAGGAATGATAATGTATTCCTTATGAGAACAGGAACAATATATATGGCAGAAGGAATGAAGTTCCTTATCAGAATAGGAAATGGATATTATGACAGAAGGAATGATAATCCTTACGAAATTAGAGAGGAAAGTATTATGCAGGAAGAAATGGTCCATATAAGGGTGGCAGAATGATAGACCTTATCCTGAAAGAAATGATAGGCAATATAGAGGAGAGGAAAGACCATATCAAGGTCAAAGAGGCAGAAATGATTCCTATAACAAGGAAATGATAAACAAGGACCACAGGGTAGGAATTTTCCTTCCCAGGTTTGTTATACATGTGGTGAAACAGGACATATCTCTAGGGAATGTCCTAGGCGGAATGTACAACCTCCTACTTCCACCAGAACGACTAATGTCAGCCTACAACACGGCTTATTCAAATAGAGGAGGAAAAGGATGAGTATCCACCCGTTGCAAGGGCAGTTATAGCTCTTCAAGAGAAGAAGAAGGAATCCTCTTGTTATGGAGAAGGTGAGGTAGTTACTATTCCTAACAAGAAGGAGAGCTTGTTACAGGAAAATGTAACGAGCAGGAGCAGGATTCTGACCAGAAAGGTCAGACTGATAACGAATCAGAAGGTATAAACAAAGGTGATATAGATAAAGGTGAACAAAGTTTTTCATTATTACCATTACATGATAAAACAATGGACTCCATGTATCACCAAGCTATAAATCAGGAGATAAAGATTACGCTTGGACAGTTGATAAAGGTAGCTCCTTATATAAGAAACCAATATTAAATGCATTAAGTTTAGTTCAGCAAACATCACCTTCAGTGAAGGATATACAGTTTGTAAAATGGATAAGGAAGTACTGTATGAAGGTGATTATGATGGACAGTTCCTTGCATCACAGTATATGTGGGAAGAATAAGTTAAAAGAGTGTTAATAGATGGAGGTTCAGGTGTGAATTTTATTGAAGAAGGTGAATGTAAAAGGATGGGTTTAGGACCAATCCAACCTGCTCCATTTAACCTTAAAATGGCTGATCAACGAAGTGTAAGGTCATTAAGCATAATGAGAGGAGTCACTATCACAGTAAAAGGATTCAAATATAGGATATCCTTGCTTGTCCTACAAAAAGAAGAAAAGGATACTGTTTATACTATGTTCTTAGCCAACTATGGATTAAGTCTGATAAGGTTATTCAGAATGGAAGAACAGGAAAGATGATGGTAGAAGAAGGAGAAGGAAAACAATGATCTATAATCATAAAAAGGTATGTTAAAAAGGAAATCCGACCTTTGTTTTAGAAGGATGTGATTGGTTTAATGGGCTAGATATGATCAGGAAAAGTAGAAATCCTGAAACATATCCTAACTTAAAGGTCTTAAAAATATTGACCTTCACGTAGTGCTGAAAGGAAAGAAACAGTTCAGCAGAAGGAAAACGACATACCTGATTACAGAAAAGTTTTATAAGGCAATCCTGTATAAGATTGATTTGCAGGAACAACCTTCAGAGTATACATATGTGTATACCACAGATCCTTTAAAGCAAGTGAATATAAACACAGAAAAGAAGCCAAAGGAACAGGAAGGAAAAACTATTCAGGAACAGGAAGAGAAAGCAAATGCTGATCCTAAGGAACAAGATGCAGGAAAGCAAGTGCTGCAACTTAAGGTATCAACTTCCAACCAAGAACTTAGGAAAGTGAAGAACAACTTTTTTGGAAGTATAAAGGAGAGAATCACAGTACCATGAAGATAAACATCCAAAGGAAGGAGTAGGATAGTTGCCGTGAGGACACAGCAACGAATAAGGAGGGGCAGTGTTAAAGGTAAAATATTAGGAGCATAGGACATCCTATTGTGGAGAGAATAAAGGTAGGAAGGTTCGTGGTAAGCATGGAGGAAAATCCTTACCGAGAGGAAAAGGTGCGTAAGGAAGAGAAAGAAAGGCTGTGATGGAGGAAAATCCTTACCGAGAGGAAAAGGTGCGTAAGGAAAAGGAAAGAAAGGCTGTGAAGAAGGAAAATCCTTACCGAGAGGAAAAAGGTGCGTAAGGAAAAAGAAGGAAAGGCTGTGAAGAAGGAAAATCCTTACCGAGAGGAAAAGGTGCGTAAGGAAAAGGAAAGAAAGGTTGTGAAAGAAGAAAATCCTTACCGAGAGGAAAAGGTGCGTAAGGAAAAGGAAGGAAAGGCTGTGAAGGAGGAAAATCCTTATCGAGAGGAAAAGGTGAGTAAGGAAAAGGAAAAGGAAATCTTGTAAAGGAAAAGGATGACGTGGCGAGAAGAAGGGTAGTTAAGAGTAGTTAGGGCAAAGGAGAAGGGGTCTCCAGGAGGGTCTCAATAGGAAGTTCTAACAGGAGAAAGGGTCTCCATTTGAAGTTCTAGCAGGAGATAGAGGTTCTCTACACTTTATCTCTTGTATTCATGTTAGTAATGAAAGGTGCATATTAAAGAATCTTGTGTGTGTGTATGTTTACTCTCAATGAATGGATCTAACAAGGCAATAGCCAAAATCCGTTCTTGCCCTTGACTTTGGAGACCAGTCATAGTGGCATTGGGAGAAGTCTGATATATATATATTGATATATTGAGAGTTGAAAAAGGAAAGGGTGTAGCCTTTCCTGTACGCTGTATGAAAGGTTTCCTGTTTGTGTGAAGGAAACAGGTTAAATAGGAAAAGGTGAGGCAGAGAGCCTTTTCCTGTTTAACAAGGCTATACTAGAGAAAGGCTTGCATCGAGATTTCAAAAACGCCTTGCACTCATGTAGTGTTGCTCATGGTGGATTTAATTTTAATTTAATTTCCACAGACCTTATCAGCAAAACACAAGCTGCAAAAAAAGAAGGGTGGTGAGAAGATGATTTACTCAATTGCTTAAAGTAATTCTATAGTGAGTTCGACCAAGGGTGAGGGCAAAAAAAAACACAAGAAGCACCAAAGAAATCTGTCTTCAACCCCAATCCACTACTAGGTACAGATCCAAAATTTGGAAACCGCAAGGGTCATTGCAATAAGTGTCACGAGCTTGGGCATTATGGTCGAGAGTGCCTCGTGAAGAAAGTAGCTGATGGAGTTACGTCCTTAACCAATTACCTCTTAATGGTAAAGTGATCTTCACACAAGTCTTGGCTTGACTCAATCAAAAGGACATGTTATTCAATTATGCAATGCACCAAGACAAAGTCACTATCGGCAATGGTTCAACATTAACTATTCAAGGCCAATGATATATGAGGATTCAACTTCTCATAGAAGTAGTTTCTCAAGTATTTTGTATGAAGTATGTTTCAAAAGTTATGGAAACTCTCTTATCCATGGCACTTATTATGGACCAGGGCTTAGAGGTGGTTTTTTTGCCATATCACAGGAGGTTTTTATTGCATCCTAAGTACAAGAGAATTGTAGATGCAACTTGAGTGGGAAATCTCTTCAAGCTTGAGTGTTGTCCAGCTTGTTACTGACATCATGGGTGTAGAGTCATTAGCCCCAGTTTCTAGTCAGCAATTGGTAACAACTATTACACCATGGCAAGCAAAGACAACATTAGCGAATATCAACACTTAGCATAGGTGCTACATCCAAATTAATGCACATGACTTACGTATGCTAGCGGACAAAGAAATGGTGGAAAGTATGAAAATACTTCCTTCTCAGTTAGGCTTTTGCTATGATGATCTGACTATGTCATACAAATATGGATATGGATAAGGATAAGAATTATTAAAGTTAGCCAAGTTATATGGATACAGATATGGATAAGAATAATTAAAATTAACTAAGTCTAAAATAAAGATATAAAGATTATTAAAGTTGTCTAAAATGTCAAAGTTTTAACCCGGAGGTTAACACATGGCAACATGTGGCTGTCAAGTGGTTTTCCGACGTCAATTCCTTATGTAAGCAATTTTAAGTCTTCTAAGATGACCCCAAGAGTCTAACTTAGATGCTTAATTAAACAGAAGACTTAAAATCCTACCTTAAGTCCCTTAGAATAACCATTCCCCAAACCCTAGAGGATATCCCGGGTAGACTTTAAGATCCTATCCCAGTAGACCTAGATAGGCTCATGCCCTAATCCCACAAAGGAGATGTGGCTCACACATACCCCTGTGATAGAGCTAAAGCATCGTCACTTACTCTTTAAGGAATCACCCTCATCCAGGTGTACAAACCCTTCAGGGCAATAAGGGTACCCTGTAACCCCTAAGGATTTGAGTGGTCAAGTTATACCTTAGACCTAGGGCTAGTATGTAGTGAGGACATGAGTGTTCTACTAAGCAAACTCCCTAAGGCTAGGTTTGGATAACCCTAAGTATATGACCTTACGAGTGCCTCACAAAAGGGCTCATGCTAACAAGCTTAGGTTGTTCAACCCCTGGTTTCTAAGGAGAATACTCCCTAGCCAAGTGTGCCAAAGCACACCTAGTTATGAGACTTAACCTTTCTTGAGCGAATGCCCAAGGTTTAGCACCCTAGTGTGAGCACAAACATACATATTTGCTAAAGTATCCAACCCTTTGGCGACGAACCCATGACATAACCCCAAAGGGTGTGCCTCAGGTGTTGCACTGTGTGATGTCTAGCCTAGTGTCACATCTCCATGTGACACTATCTTATATGATGTGGGCTATCACGCCCCTTAGATTCAAGAATTGCACCCCAAACCTAGCTCCTAAATGCCAACTCTAGAACCCCTTAACAAACCCTCAGGAATTGGGTAACGTGAACCTGTCAAACAAGATTCCACGCCCACAATTGAATAAGGACACGGATGTGCCTTGCTTGGCCATGAGTGCTACACCTAACTTGACATGGAGGAGGGTTGGAGATAAGCCTCAACATTTGCCTCTTGAAACATGCATTCTGATAAGACCTTCCAGACATAGATTCACCAACGTTAAGGGTGAGCAACCCTAAAGGTGGGACGTACCCCTATTGTCTGGAAGTTAGGGCGGCACAACAGAGGATTGTGCCTTAACGACACAAGCTAAAGCTTGCACCGATAAAAGAACAACGAACTTAGTCATGAACTCAGACGCTCTCCTACATGTACTACTTAATATATGTGACAGAGGCCCCTCCCTTGTTTTCTTGTTTACATAAGTGGGTTGGCACAGAATCTCATTCCTAAAGGGAATATATTGGTGAGTTAATTAATGATCCATTGACCCTAAACCCTAACTTGTCAAAACCTAGGGTATTTCTAAAACTATCCAATACGCTGAACTCATCAAAACTAACCATTAACCCAATCAAGACATGGAAAACAAAGGTAAAAATTTTTTAGAAGGTAAGTGCTACCTTTGTTTAGAGTTTCTCGTTATATCTAAGGACAGCCGGCCGGACTACCCCTAAACACCTAAGTGCACTAAGTGGGGTTGTTTCTCACTACATCTAGGGTGTATCAATATAGTTTGGTACATAACAACAGTCAACATCCAAAATAAAGAAAAGTCATAGTAAAAACTATAACATAAAATAAGGATACGAATATGGATAAGGATCACTAAAATTAACCAAGTTTAAATTTGGCTTCCATTATATATATAAAGACAAACATGATTAGAATTAAGCATTCCGATTTAATGTCAGTTTAAAAGCTAAATATTTTATTTTTATTCTAATTTATGTAATCCAATTTGTTTTTTGTCTTCTCAGCTTGGTTCTTAATAGTTTAAATCGGAATTCTTTTCCATTCTTTGATTCTAAATTTTCAAGTTCCTTAATATGTCTTTTATTAATGCAGAGCTCCTTACACAATATTTTTAGTAGTAGTTATAACTTGAGAATCAATAACTTCGACAGGATTTACAATGATAGTCATCCTTATGATAGATTTTAGAATTAAAAGTCAGATTACCAACTAATTTGATGGCTCAAGGTCACAATTTTGGAGTTTCATGAATTAAGTTCAATTATTCTTTTGGTTACACCTACACTAGTACTCTATGGTTACAACACAAGTGGGTCTTGTAGCCACATTTCTCACCGGTGCAACTTTGAAGTGGTTTGTACCTTTATTTAAGAAGGATTCACCACTCTTAAACTCATGAGATACATTTTTTCCAAGCCTTTGAAGCTATCTGCGGCAATCTTAACCATGAGTGCATAGTAGTAATGAAGCTTCGATGATTACAGCAAAGTTACTATGGAACATTTGAATATGCTTTTAACTTTAACTACTTTCATGTGACATTAATTGGAACAACTCTACCTTTTGTAATCAATTCAGAGAAGGTCATAGTTTTTGCTATGACTCGACCCTTTACTTTGGAGGTTAATTATTGTTACCTACTATACCATGTTGACGGACCCTAGATGTAGTGATAAACAGCCTTGCTTAGTGCACTTAGGTGTTTAGGGGTAGTTCGGCTGGTTATCTTTAATATCGCAAGAAACTCTAAGCAAAAGTAGCACTTACCTTCTAGAAAACCCCCCCCGATTTTGATGTCCTAGTTAAGATGAGGGTTAGGAACACCCCTAGGGTTGACCTAACCCTAGGGTTCCCTAACCCATGCCCTAAACCCCCACCCCCCTTGGGTAGGGTTTAGGGGTAGGGGTTAGTGTGCAAACTCATCTCATTAACTAAGAGGCTGGCATGGATACACATATAGGAAAAGAAAAGAGGGGGGCACTCCGTCACATAAATAAGGTAGAGTATATAAAAGTGAAAGATCTTAGGTTCATGACTGAGTTCGTTACTCTTCTCCTGGTGCAGGCTTTAACTTGTGTCGTTAAGGTACGACCCTCTGTTGTGCCGCCCTAACTTCTAGATGACAGGGGTACGTCCCACCTTTAGGGTTGCTCACCCTTAACGTTGGCGAATCCATGCTTGGGAGGTCTTGTTGAAATGCACGTTCCAAGAGGCAGAAGTTGAGGCTTGTCTCTAGCCTCCTCCTCCTGTCAAGCTAGGTGTAGCACTCACTGCCAAGCAAGGCACATCCGTGTCCTTATCTAGTTGTGGGCATGGGATCTTGTTTGATAGGTTCACGTTACCTAGTTCCTGAGGGTTCATTGAGAGGTTCTAGAGTTGGCATTTAAGAGCCATGTTTGTGGCACTTGGTGCAACTCTTGAATATAAGGGTTGTGGAATGATAGCCCACATTGTGAAAGGCAATGTCACATGAATATGTGACACTAGACTAGACATCACGTGATACAATGGCCGAGGCATGCCCTTTGGGGTTGTATCTTGGGTTTGTCGCCAAGGGGTTGGATGCTTGTGCTTGCACTAGGGTGCTAAGCCTTGGGCATCCGCTCAAGGGAGGTTAGGTCTCGTAACTAGGTATGCTTTGGCACACTTGGTTAGGGAAGTGTTCTCCTTAGAATCTAGGGGTTGAACAATCTAAACTTGTTAGCAGGAGCCCTTTCGTGAGGCACTCGTAAGGTCATGTACTTAAGATTATTTAAACCTAGCCTTAGGAGTTTGCTTAGTAGAACACTCGTGTCCGCTTACGTTGTACACTCGTGTCCACCTACGGTGCACACTCATGTCCTCACTAAGTACTAGCCTTAGGTCTAGGGTATGACTTGGCCACCTAAAACCTTAAGGGTTAGCTATGGTTCAGGGTACCCCTTGTCGCCCTAAAGGGGTTGTACTCCTGGATGAGGGTGATTCCTCAAGGGGTAAGTGACGATGCCTTAGCTCTGTCACGGGGATATGTGTAAGGCACATCTCCTTGATGAGGTTAAGGCTTCAGCCTGTCTAGGTTTATTGGGACAAGATCTTAAAAGTTTACTCGGGTTATCCTTTAGTCATTCTAGGGGACTTAGGGTAGGACTCTAAATCGTCTGCCTAATTGGGCCTCTAAGTTAAACTCTTAGGGTTATCTTAGAAGACTTAGTGTTACTTACACAAGGTGCTGATGCCAGATGGTCACTTGGTAACCATGTGTTGCCACGTGTTGGCCTTTTGGTTAAAACTCTAATAGAGAAGGTCTTCATGATGATGTTAAGGATTTCCTGTTCATTCTTAAGAACCCAAATTCTTTTAATAAAGCTATTGCTTAAGTAGTTGGTTACAACAATTGACTTTTTGAGTAATGTAAAGAAACTTCAATAGTGCAAGAGTCACTAACCACTCTATCTTTTAATGCCAAACCGATGCAAGTGGATGTTCTTTTATCATGAGGAGGGACAACAACGTTTTCAAGCAAATTTATGTTTATACTTTACTAAGGACAGATACTAAATTACTAAGTGCCCAAATCGATAATGAATTCAAGTTAAAATGGTGATGGTTCCTCGATCGAGTTGAGAAATGAGTAGGTCCAATTGGAATATTTCAATTAGACCACAGCAAGTATGTTTCAAATATCTCTTCTTCGACAACAGTTTTATATGTGATTTTGATAATGAACACCAGCAAATCCTTTCTTTATCCAATTATTATCTTAACATATGACAATATTTAAATTAACATAAACAATTCTACTTAACTATGGTGCAACTAACAACTTGATTGACCACCTCTTAATATAGTAAGATTATTTAAAATTTTGTTCATGTTCTGTTTGATTGAGTTGACATTTGCTGATGAAAGACCAATAATGTCCGAGATATTACTTTAAAAACGGTGCCCTCGTGGTCACCCTTGCTAATATTTTGTGCTTAATCTCTTTCAACATCACTTTAATTCCCAACACTTAAGTTATTTTGATCTTAATCTACAAAATTGATTAAACAACTCACACCTTGGTTGTTTTTGTTTTGGCTTCTGTTCCATTTTCAACTCTTGGTTATATCTCAACAACTCTAACTCCTGACATTATCTCTGCAACTCTGACTTATGACCTTATTTTGGCACCTTTAATTTCTAATAACACCAATTCTGATTTTGACTTCGTATCCATCTTCGGTTCCAACCACGACTCCAGCCCAACAACATTTTGTATATCTGATGATATTAACTCCGACTTTGACTTCGACATCCCTGATTCGTATCTCGATATTTCTTTAACAAAATTTACCTATGCTAACCGTATTCACTTTTACTATGACTTTGTCTTCAACATCTGTTCATTACCTATTGCATACCACAAGTTTATGGATATATTTGACAAGGTCCGAACCAACATCGTTTATACGACAAGTCAATCGATACTATTAAAGGTAAGACACCCCACAGTTGGCATACATGTTAAGCAGTACATTTGAGATGAAGAGCTTAGAGAGAAGCCGGGTGAAAGTATCAGCGTCCAATAAACCTGATGGACAAGAGCAAGCAAGAAAGCCTCCATGAATGTCACATTGTCGGGACATATCCCTTCTTGTAACATGTAATATGAGAGCCTCCTAGATTCTCCATGCTTCCCAAAGGCTTCCATATGTAACTACTGTCTTGTGCATAGCTTTAGAGAAAACATGCCTGTTCGAGTCCACCACACCTGCCATACTTGCTAACCAGTGCGTTTACTGCAATCAAATCTCTTTCGTAGCCGGTCTCCACCATGAAAGAATGGATTCTCGTTCCATCTCCGAGCTCTTCGCAGGCAATAAGCATGCTAATCATTGTTATCTTGTTCGGTTTAATCTCCTCCAGATGCATCCTACAGAAGATATTAAATGCCTTACAAACCTTACCGCAAGCAACACATGCCGAGACGACTGCACTCCACAAGACCACATCCGGAATCTCTCAAAAACCCGGACCACTCCCGAGAAATTCCCACACCTCCCGTACATGCTCACCAGAGAGCTCTGAACGAAAACGTCTCTGTCGTATCCGTCTTCCCCGGCGTTCATGTGAACAAGCTTACCAAAACGTACATCCTCCGACGCCCAAGAACGGTTACAAAAGTTGCTCGGCTGGCCGGTATCCGGACTGCACGTAGAGCTCCAGTACATGCAGTTCATACCCGTTCTCCAGGAACGCTCCCATCAGAGAGTTCCACACGACTTCACACACGATCTTCATTCCCTGGAACGTCGAGTAAGCATCTGTCGTGCTCCGGCATCTGCCGTACATGGTGATGATGCAGCTGGCAACCACCCAGGGGACATACGCGTGGATGTTCCTACCGTGTTTCAGATAATCCGTGCTCGCGCACGCCTGAAAGACGGTGACAAGAGCCACTCGATCGGGTTGTACGCCTTGGAGCTGCATTCTCCAGAAGAGATAGAGAGCCGAGTCGATATGCCCAGTCCGGGTATATGCAGCGATCATCCAAGTGTATGTCACCAAGTTGGCAGCTCCTTCTTGAAGAAGCGGACTGAAAATCTCTATAGCGTTCTCTAGACTTGCGCATTTCAGATACATGTGAACGAGCCATGTTCGTAGTGTGCAGTCGCTCGAGAGATTGCTAGTTGAAATGCGAGCGTGTATGTTCTTGCCTGCCTGCAGATCCTTTGAAATGCAGCAATCCCGCAGGAGGGAGACGAAGGCAGACTGTTTATGCTGTGTGGATATACTTTGAATCTTACCTTGCGATCGCTCTTGAAACTTATTGGGTCAACAATAAGTTTTTAATTAAAAAAATAATTTATATCCATTAATAAACAATAATAATATATTTGAATTGTGTAGATTAATCATATTTATAAATTACACATCACATGGTTTTATTTTACGTTTTTATATATACATAGCTTTAAATTTCATTCAATTATATTAAAATCTACAAACTCAAGGAATGTTACTTCAGAAAGTTAACATTTATAATCGCTTTAATCATGTTATATGCCACCGAGGCACATATTCACTTATTCTGAGAATATTCAAATGTTTTGAATTCAAACATAGACAGGACGCACAGGAGTATACAAAGTGTTCTCAATATTAAATCCCTTTGAGATTTTATAAAGTGTAGATACCACACAGTTCTGGAGCTTAATAATTATAAATATTTTGATTTAATTTTCATCTAGTCAATAAAAATAAATGTGTTCGTTCATGTTCCTGGATTTTAATTGCACACACCACACGCTCATTTCGATAAGGAGTTGTATATTATTGTTTTCAGGAAGTGCCCGTATTGGGTATTCGCTGCAGCATATGAATTTGTAGTATAGACTCTTGAATATTCCTACATACACTTAGATAAAACTATATATTGTACTAATATAATTAAAAACTAATATTGCGAAATAAAAAGTTTATTCTGTATTCAATATATTAAACGCTAATAGTAATTTAAAAGTCTGCAGTTATATCTTTGCCAGGAGTGCAAACACTTGGCAAGGCCTTCTCCAAGTTGGGACCATATTCGAACATATCCATCTTCAATTTTTTCCACACATCTAAAGTCTCATTAAAAGCAGTTGCAGATGCTCGAGCTGGTAAATTCAGTAGAGCTCCCGCACTTGTCTGCATTTTTTGTAAAATATTAAAATTAAATAAAAATTAAGTTATTAGTTTAATAATAAAACATATATCAGCTTACCAAAGTTCCTGGGTTTTGACTGTTCAAAGCTGATATATAAATGCTTGTTTGTTGCCCACGTTAAGCTCAAAGTGTAGTAAACCACGTGGGAATACAGTCACATCTCCTGGATATAATATAGTAATGTGTGGAGTACCTGAGTACTTGCATCACTTAGTTGAGCTTTCTTCCAACACACGCACGCACGCACGCACGCACACAACGTTAGTGTTCTATTGTATATTACCGAAAGTGTCAACAAACCCAGCTTGAAGAGGTCCACCTTGCACGAGTGTAAGGATCTCCGTGGCACGAGGGTGTGTGTGCGGCAGATTAATGCCACATGGAACCATCTTAAACTGAACATAAGTGATGCCTTGCGACCTACATATATATTTGAGAAAGCTCATAAAATATACACATATGTTATGTGTATATATACACACACATGTAAGAACATGTATATACATGCTCTATGTCTTCTCTAAATAAAAATATACTCTATAAATGCACGTAACGTCTCAGAACGTGACGACATACTCCAGAGTGTTCTCCCTACAGTTCAGGCAGATCTACACATGGGTAACGTATGTACTATATACATGCATAAAGTATGTATGTGTGTAAGTATGTGTATACTGAAATATAAGATTACTCCAGTCCAGGAAAGATTGTTATGTCGAGAGCTGCGCGAGTACCACCAGGACCCATTGAGACATCACCATTCTTAAATATATTACGAAGAGTGAATGTAGAGAGTGGAATAGTAGTTCCATTTCCAGCACCTGCAAATTCACGGAGATCAGATATCATGGAGAACGCACGTGTGCGCACGCACAAATACACACACCTGCAAATTCACAAAGTTCAGATACCATGGAGAACGCACGCATGCCCACACACACATACACACACCTGCAAATTCTCGAAGATCTGATGCGATGGAGAACTCACGCATGCGCACGCACACACATACACACAAAGTACGTGCAAATTCACGAACACGCAAGCGCGCGCGCACATACACACAAAGCACCTGCAAATTCACGAATGCGCACGCACACACATACACACAAGTACCTTGGAAATCCACCAGTGGATCTGGATCTGCACCAAATGCAAGAGGTGCTAGAAAGACAAGGAAGAAGAATAGACCCTGATAATGAACCATAGAGATTGCTTTAGAAGAATATGTCAATGACAAAGGTGCAGTTAGACACAGGTATTTATAGTAAGAGGTTGCGTGCAAGGAATATTTCCTCTAGCCTATGTTCAAATTCCCGTGCCCCTACGCGTTGTTTAATAAATAATTTAGAACTTTCCTCGTACGAATTAAGTATAAATTAGTATGCAATCTCAATTTTCAGCATATAATGTGCTGTGCTGTGCTTATAATGTGCTGTACTGTTTATAAGTAAAGAGTCAAACCCTAAATTTTAAACATATACATATTTCAAAGTCTTTACTGACTTTAAAAACATATTAAATTCGCTTAGTCTTTATTTGGTCTAGTGACGTGCGGTTTTCTTGGGTCAAGAAATGCACGTTATTTGACAAGATCTTTTGATTTGCTTACACATGACAAATATTAGATAATGCTAAATTAGAATTAGTTTATATAAGATTATTACGGATTGATGTGCCCATTCAACGATTCATATATGCTACACAGCTACACTTAAAAAAAATAACATCATTATATTATGATTTTATACTTTGGATGATTTAAATATGATACACATATTAAATAGTCTAATATTAATATATTACGATCCAATAACACATGCAATCTCAAATTTAAATAGCAAGTGTAATTTCAATATTTATTATATATACTGCAGTTACGTTATATTACTGTGGCCTAGTTTATTGAAGAGTATATTCTTGTAGGTGGACAAGAATATAAAACGTACATACATTTATACATACGTATTTGTACATACATCCATTTATGCTTTATGGAGCTTGTGTGTGTGAAAGCTTACACTAACAAATGCAAATATGTTTATCAGTTTAACAAAATCCATAATTTTTTTTATAGGGAGGTACTATTTAAACTAATTACTTAAAATTTTATTTGCCGATATTTTAAATATGCAGATTTTTAAACTTCTTGGTCTTATTTAAATAGAATGTTCGTTTCTTTAAACATTTGAAGTCAAACTTAAGCTTAATAGTAATTATCTTAGAACTCAATAACATATTTGGGTACGTTAGTGATTTAGAATGTTTTTATTTTTATTTTAATACAATAGTTTGTATGTTAAAGTAGTATTGGAGGTGTGTTGTTTCACTTATAATATATAATATGGTTCATAAATTAGTTTTTACATATATTGAAACAATAATGCTGTAAACGTATAATTATTATTACGTATTGACAGACGATCATATCATACGATTTAAATAAATTATTTTTTATACAAATGATTACTGGGCATTCTTGTATACATCTTCACCTAAGCCCCATATTATGTATTATTTTTGGTTATATGCATTCGTTTATATAGAGCATGTTATGTCACGCACACACATACAGACAAAATTAAGTTGATCAAGTAATGCACGTCATTAGGGTATACGGGTTTATACATCTGAACGATTGTACATGCATACACAGTATATATGTGTGTGTGTGTGTGTATTTAAACGTGGGATGTAGTAATGTATCCAATGGATTGCAGGTATGTGTATTTAAAAGTTGGGATTACGTACTTAATCGTATGGAGGCTATACGTATAAACACGGAAGCTTAAAATAGAATATAAGAAATATTTCTCTTTAGTATAAAACCTATCTAACCAACACATTCGATTATTGACACATTTGCTAACATTCATTATTAAGTGTCTTCATCTTCCTTGTTATTTTAGCACCTTTTGTATTTAATTCACTAGTAGACTTTCAAGGTGGCCGTGTATGTGTGGTGTGCGCGTGTGCGTGTGTGTGAAGAAGAAGTTTAAACTAACAAACAGATTACCATATTATTCCAGGAGATGTCACAGTATTCCACGTGGTTTGGTACACATTGAGATGTCTGTTTATACTCATATATCAGCTTATTATTATTTTCACGATATATATTATAACTAATATATGAAACGCACGCGTATGTGTATGCAAGGAAAAAGAGTCTGTATATAGTCACTTACAGTATTTTATTTTTAATAAAGTTATTATTTAAGCAAATATGTTTCCCTCCGACATATCACATCTTAAAAAAAGTCAATGATAGTGTTAAAGTGAAATTAAACAACCTCGTTGATGTTTAAATCTTATAACAGTAAAGAACATAACATGGTTTAAAGGAATATATTATATGCCACAAAACTTTAAAGAATAAAAAATACGTAAAGATGGAATATCCTCACGAATCTGCCGTATACACCTGTTCTACGTGTATATATCCATTTTATCAATAATATGAAATAATAATATTATATATTACTTATTCTTAATAATTTTAATAACTTTATCAATTCGTGTGTGAGAGAGATACGCATAAAAATATTCTCGATTATCGATGAGTTCTAGAATATTTTACCACTGTATATGCGATTTAAGAATATTCTTTAGTATTGCTGAACACATTGATGAGAACACGACAAATTAATTAGCATTAATTAATTATTGTCAAGTTGATTAGTACTAGTGGAGAATATTATTATAATATAAATTCTCATTTATTATAAGATTAATATTGTATATGTAATACCATTTAAGAAATATAAAAATGAGTCACATGTTATTTGAAGATGTTTAATATATAAACACTTATTAGTTTATATTTGAGATATTTATAACATAAAAAGAGATTATATCAAGGGCAAAAATATTAGCATAAGCTAGCTTTAAAATTATTATTAAGTATAAATGTTTATTTTACAAATAAAGTTTTCATTTAATTTCATTACAAAAGTTTAGTAAAATACTTTGTCTGCAGTACATAATAAAATCCTTTATTATCATTATCATTATTATTAAATACGTGTATATAGTGTTAAACATTTTTTATTCTTAACAAAACACTTGATGTTTTTTACATGCTTCTTGCGGGGGTTTACTCCACAACTCCTGCTGAAATTTAAAACTTGGAACTACTGCACTTCCAGACTTTTCTGTTAATGCAGTAGCAACCTGAAATCTATCTCATTTCTGTCCATCCACTCAGCTACTCGAACCCGTCTCCCATGTATCGGATCTACCCTTGTCCATCCGTCAGTGGAAACATCCCCGTTTCTCTCCACGATTAGGTTAATGTACTTAAACCTAACATAGTCTGAAACTTTCGAGTTTACGAGTAGCACAGCCGCCACCACTTCCTTTAGAGGATTATCCTGAAAACTTACACAGTTTTAAACGCGCACACATGCAGAGAGAGATACACACACACGCACACTCACTGCATGGGTGTAGGACTTCTTCTTTGTCTTGAGCAATTGGATAACTTGCAGAAGACGAGATATGAACTGTGACTCGGGTGTGGTGTGGTGCCTGAGAAGATTAAGAAACTGTGGATTGATGCTTGGTGTGTAACATCTAGAGGAACAAGTGTTATATCAAGACTTGAACCCAGAACTAATTTTGCAGCTGAAGGATCCAAAAACATGTTGAATTCCGACCTCTTATTCTCTTCTATAGTATAAACATTTCCTCTTTCTGATATGGATCCTCCTAGAACATAAACCTCCTGTAAAACAAAATATAATTACATATTTAAAAACAATTATGTCGAATAAACCTGTAAGAGATGCTTGAATTCTGCATGCTTTGTGAGGAAATGTGCAAGGTTTGTGAGAGGACCACCAGTGAGAATTGTAAGTTTAGAGCCTTTTTGAAATGCATTAACAAGTACATCAATTGCAGTCGGAGTTTTACTTTGAGGACCACCGGTATACCTATACATATACGATGTTATATAGAGTGTATACGTAAATGTGATAAACTATACCTCCTAGGGCTACGTGGCAGCTGTCGACCAAGACCATACAGTGTGTCGGAATCAAGGAGACCGCCAGCTCCACGTGGTACGGCTTGTCTATATTTACAGTCTCCTGTGATATTTTCAGGAGGATATTCTTGTCCGATAGCAAAAAATGCACCTAATCCCACAGGTATGTCGTCCCTTCCCATCATATGGAGTACATCGTGTATAATATCAATCGCCGCTGCATCAGCAAAACCATTTGCTGCTACTGTAATCCCCTGTAATCTCTGGTTTTAGATTTCTCTCTCACACACACGCACGCACACACACACATGCATACACACACACACCTACCTTGAGCTCGATGATAGTTCTTGGCACTTTGAGTAAATAAAAGAGTGTAAGGAAATCTCCTGGACTCATATCCATGTCATATACAACAGGTTTGCCTCCCATAGATGTCGAGTTTGGCTTATATTGTGTTTCTCTTAAGTAAGGAAACTGTGTTTGCAAGTTAACACGTGCCGTCTGGTGCGGAGAATTCAATGCCTGTATCAACAATGTGTATGAAATATACACACACATACGTGTGTGTATAATACCTCAATGAAGCTTGAGTAGAATCTTGCATTAAGTGTGTTACCACTGCGTTCAGATTGTATAACTTTGGCAGAGTTTACAAGCTGCACATGAACACCTTTGCCTTGTTTTTGGACTGTCCATCCATCCTTGATTATCAAATCAAATAATTAAATATAATTAAGATAATAATTATAAGCTTACACCTTACCATGCATGTGCCATTACCCTTTGGAACATAGCAAAATGGGTCTCTTAAACCAGTTTGAACATGTCCACTAAGATAACCATTCTTTGTTAAGTTAAACCTTTGCCACCTTTGTGTTTCAAATAATGGATTTGAGTGATCATGGTCTCCTCCGTAAGGTGGATTAGATGTTATAATATCTATATATACTGAGGAAATATCTCCAAACTCATTATTTTGTGGATTATGATTGTTTAACATTCCTGATATTGCAATCCCTGCTGCAAATGAATCCCAAAGGTAGAAATCCTAAATAAAAAGAATTATTAGTAAATAATAAAGATTAATTATTAAAAAATACCCTAGAGAAATTGTTTGGCCAGATGAGCTTAAACATACTCAAGAGCTGGTAAGTGTAATTTACTTCAAAGTTGCTTAATCTCCTTCCAAGGACTGTTATCAATTCATTAGTCACAGGTACCTGATCAGTTTCTCTAACGGAACCAATGTTATTGGTATTCCAGAATGCAACACCTTATAAATAAAGATAAACAAAATTATACACGCACGCACGCGCACGCACACGCACACACTCGTAAAGATTTAATAAAATTACCTGATAAGATGCAAATGGGTCTTCAAATATATTAAATTCAGCCCGTTTATTGGTCTCAAATGCAGTAAATAAGTTCCCCTTCTGCCCACCTCCCATGATATACACATGTTCAATGTTGTTCTTTATCTCAGGATGTGTCATTAATAGTAATGCAAGATTTGTATGTGGGCCTATGAGAAGCACTGTGCATTTCCCTGTTGATAATGCTTTATACATCACTTCTTGTGCAGTGGGTTGCTTCCCAGGTATATACTGCCTTTTCCCCTTAAAATTATATACACCCGTAAGTACGTCCGTATGTAATCATACATACAATACATTAATAAAAAAATGATTTTATTCTGTTTTATATGTCACCTTTACCTGTGGTAAAAAGCTTCTTCTCAGTCCAAAATGTGTATCAATATCCAGGCTTCCTGCTCCTTTACCTGGTGGAATAGCTTGCCTGTATCTACAACTCCCAGCCGTGCTTAATTTCTGATTAGTAACTTAATCACTTAATGACTATTACACACACACACACACACACACACGTGTGTGTGTGTGTTTACCTGGTCGATAATTGGAAGATACCCACCAACATTTGGAAGTATACTACCATCTTCTGTAATGCCCCCTTCTCCACCAACACCAATAGAGATATCATCCCGGCCCATCATATAGAGCAAGTCATACACCATGTTAACTCCAAACCCAGGATTCACCCATGCATTCGAATTCAACGTGATTGCCTGTAGATATACATACTTATACACATATGTGTGTGTGTGTAATAAGTGTACTAACCTTCAAGTTAATGAGTGTTCTATTCTGCTTGAGGATATAAAGTAGTCCAAGGACATCTTCAACATCGAGGTCAGTGTCAAGTATCAAATCTTTGGGGATATGTGGGACTTGCTCTCTGGACCAGACCAGGACAAACAAGAGGATAAATATGAAAAACATGTTCATGTGCATTTTAGTATTTTTTGAGATATATAAGAAATTACTGCATTTATTGATCTTGATCCTGCCCATAACAAGAGTAAAATCAATGTACGTGTAAATGTACACATCTCTCTCTCACACACACACGCACACACACGTGTTTTATAAGAATGCAGTGTACTACGTTTTAACACTAATTAAACTATATGTATTTATAAAACTGACCTGCAGTCCACTTGAAGGCCTCCAGAAATAGTAAATGCGATAGGTAGCATAACACATATATATGCGAAAAAACGGGGAGAAAGTATTACAATTGGGATAAGAATGATGAGTGATCATGTCCACGCGCGACTGAGATAATCAAAAGTCAATTGCATTATGTTTGTGCTGCGGAAAAATCGAGTGAAATTCCTTAAGAAAATGCTATAATTATTAATGTGTTGAAAAAAAAGCCTGAATTTCCTTAAGAAAAATGTGGAATTATATAACCGGGAGTTTAATACTGACACGTGACTGTACAAAACAATGAGAGAGGCACCTTGTTCATCTACTTGTTGTTTGTGAGCAGTCCTGGAAAGGTAAAGTTTTTACCTGGGAATTATAAAAGAAGGAATTTACCTTATATAGCTCAAACATACAAATAAAACAAGTCAAAAAAACTTTAATTAAACTAATTACAAGTTTGAGTTTCACTAAATTCATGCTGCAATTAACAAGAGATAAATATATTACGCTATCAAGAGCATCTTCTTTTTCTTGTAATAAACTATGTAAACTAAACATGATGTAAGATGTCTATAATTAAACTAGTGTATTATTTAAATACAACTTGCCATCTTAATGATTATGCAGTGTTTGGAGTGTGCAAGCCATAAGTGTAAAAAAAGTATTTAAATATTTTTAATAGGTAATTATAATTATGTACGACCACTAGTATATGTGTTGGCTGCTTGCTGATTCTGATGTAGTGTTATAAGCTGGATTCTCAGTATCTCAAACTTTAGCTTAGAAAATTAATTAAAACTTTAAAAAATTAAACTGTTGAGTAAGATTCTATATTATGAAATAGAATAAATAGATTGACTTTAGTAAAATCTTTCAGCTTAGAGAACACTAGCAGATAAATATCTTGTACATAATCTAAAAGTAAAGGTATTTTATTAGCATCAATGGAAAAGGGACCCCTCTTGAATCCCATTACCTTAAAGTACTTTTTCAATGACCACGCTAGGTGTGTAGTGTATGTATTTCTATACATTAACATAAATAACCCTTTGATTAGGACAAGTATATTAAAATATTAGCTGATAAAGCATGTCTACATTTCAAAGTTTAGTAATCAGTGGTATAAGTTAATCACTAAACAATGTCATACAATATGTCTTAACACATATATGTACACATTTGCTACTAAATAATGTCCTATAAGGTGTGCATGTCTTGTCTTTCTTTGCACACACACACACACACACAAGTGTGTTGTCTGCAGATATGCACACAAGTGTGTATCCACCCCCGGACACATACACACACACATCAAGCTAATGGACCATGTAAATAATTAATTAATTGAAAAACAGCCAATCACATGACAAAATTCAAATTAATTTGCTACATATCCTCTAAAAATCACCCTCTTATTGCATGTTTACACATGTCAGACATTGATGTTTTATAATTAAAGTTTTTTATATTCTCTTTCTTTTCTCTGTGGAAGAAGAATATATTCTGTGTATCCTGTTTGAGTGACTTCTCTCTGCTTCTAAATAAAGTTGACGGCTTTTCCTCTTGATTTTATTTCTATTTTTATTAAGTCAAATGTTGCATATATATGTTCGCCCCTATGTAGACATAAAAGTAATATTCTATTGTATTGTCTGCGTTACATAGAGAAACAATTAAATATTAAAATAAAATTATATTCGATTATCTTCCCTCTGAGTAGACATTGCATTGTATTGTCTCCCTCTGTGTAAGATTTCTCCCTGTGTATGATATTAACTAGATATATGTGTGCATATTTATAAGAATATACATATATATTCTTTACACCTTTTCTCAGAGTCAAGAATACGTAGAAAATCAAAGATGCTCTGGAATATTATTTCCCGCCTTTAACGTACGCCTTTGTCGACATCGACATTGGTGATGACTTCCAGGAACAAAGTACCTCTTTTACAATTCACATCAGTCTTTTATCCTTTTACACATTTATCCATCTGTGTGTGATACAGGGATTGGCGCTTAAGCAAATTCAAATTCAAAAAGCATTTGCCCTAAATTAAATTTTGAAAAGTTGGTTAGGGTTTAGAATAAGGGGCCAAAAATGGAGGCTGGAGGTAACGCACTCATTCATTATTCCCTTTTCTTTTTTTTTTTAATTAAAAATATATTAAGTTAATTATTTGAATGATTTATATATATTTAGAGGATATAAATGAAAAAAGACCTTCATGGCTAATGTATTTCATCTATATACGTGATTTAGTATATATTTTAAATATATTTATTTTTCTTGATTTTTAATATTTATAATTAATTCAATTTTAATTAATTACCAATAATACAAAGGCGGGCTGTATACCATAATCGTCCCAAAATATTCTCTTCTGATTGAAATCTTTGACATTTTTTTATACCCTTTATTTACATATATATGCAGAGGATTATTGTATATATGTGTACATATTTTCAATAATACCACGCACACACATTTATATACATATGTTATCTGAACCTTATAAGTGCATAAAAAGTATATATGTCAAATTGATATGTATAATAAAGAGGTTACCTTGACCAACCGAATGACAGGACGTGTTCTCTTAATAAGTTTATAAAGTCGATTCTATGGGCCCTTCACTCATAGTCTATAATGTGTCCAGATTCTGGACTTAATCGGTGTCATATATAAATGATCTATATATATCTATATCTATATAAATATTGTAAGATTACATCAATACAGCTATGAATACAAATACGTATATATAACACAGTCGTACACACATATGTAGTGGTGAGAGAGGTAATGGTGACACCTACAGCAATGGTGAGAGAGGTGATACCTACTGCAGTGGTGAGAGACGTGGCAGCACCTCCGGCAGTTGTGATGGAGAAAGTTCATGTTGTTCCTAAGGAGATAGAGCACCCTTCTCCAGAAACTGCAGCTGCCATTCATGATGCGAACGTTCGTCTTTTAAGGTCACTGAGGTTCTTCAAAGTGAGTGTATATTCATCTCCACACACACGCACGCACACACGCACGCACAGTAAATGTTTATAAATTTAATGCAGCTGCTCAGAAAGCATTGCAGCAGGTAGTGGAGAATAAGGTACACGCGGAAGCAGAAGCAGAGAAATGGAAAAAGAAGTTTGAACATCTTCAGAATTCCCAGGTCCATCGTACAGAACGCATTATTCAAGGTTATACTCATATGATTATGTTTTAATCGCATCTATTAACAAAAAATTATTAATTATATCAGATTTTTTGTAATATCATATATATTAATTAAATATTCAATAGAATCTGTGGGAGGGCAAGTTGTGAGGCAGGAGAAAGTTGTGACTTTAGAACCAGGGCCTGAAGCGGCAAAGAAAGTTGTCACTATGCAACCTGGTACGAGAAATATTTTAATTTAATCATAAAACAACGTTTTTTTTATTATCAATTACTTACATTTAATCATATTAAATTTTACAGTGTAATAAATTACTACAGGAACCGTTGTTTCCGCAGTGCCTGTGGAAGTAGTAACAAGAAAAGGACTTAGCAGTCAAAAGGTATAGCTACACACACGCACGCACAGAGGTGTATATATACGCATTCCTTCAGGTTCTAAGGAGCAAAAGTATCCCAGCGAGCAGCTATACATACGATTACCGCACAGTTGTTCCACAGGCTCAACCACCTGTATATGGTAAGGTGAGTTTTTAAGAGTTAATAATTATTTTTATGTTTTAATTTAATTATATTTTTGTTAATTTTCTAAATTATTTATTATAATGTAGGTTTCTTTTAGACTTGAATGGCTTTCAGACGGAGTTAAAAGTGAAGAATATCAAGAAGACGTTGTTACATTTGAGAGTGGAAACATTAGCACTCCGGCTTACAGTAAAAAACAGGTCTCTCTCTCTCTCGTATGTGTATACACATTACTCACACAAGCACGCACGCACGCACGCGCGTGCACACACACACACAACTTACATTATTTCTTTTCAGATAATTCTAGTTTGGGATTCACCCCACAGTGTGTTTGCGTTGTGACAAAGCCTAACTCTAAGGACGTCCATGACCTCTCCAAGGCAATGATATGGTGATTTATATAATGTACAATATTATTATTTATTGCGTTATTAGTATATTATTATAGTTTAATTAACTTCAGGTGGTTGAAGAGTCTCAACTTAGTAATATATGTAGAGCCTCGAGTTCGGAGGGAAATGCTAGTGGATGATTTAGGCATGACTTTCCTTCAGACATGGGACGATGGTAGGTCAGAATTAATCAAATATTATTAAGTAATAATAATTATAATATTGTAAAATAAATATTTTTATAATTAACTTTGTTTATAATTTGTTTTGTGATTTGGATCTACCAGAGGAGGAACTTTGCTTTTTACACAACAAAGTGGATCTGATTATTACACTTGGAGGAGATGGAACTGTGCTTTGGGTAATACATTATTTTTATGAATAAATATTATATATATATATATATATATATATATATATATAAAATGATATATAATACACGTGTATGTGTAGACTTCCATGTTAATGTGCAGGCGGCATCCCTGTTCAGAGGACCTGTTCCACCCATAGTATCATTTGCTATGGGGACTCTTGGTTTTATGACGCCTTTTCGTATCCTTACATTTTCACACACACACACACACACGTATACGGTCTGTGCATGTATAGATGCATATTAGTATATTATATATTGTATTTTCGTATTTAATATGCTGTCATATTTAAACATTTGTTGAGATTCTTGACATTATTAGAAAGTGAGCGATATAAGGAGTGCTTATTATCAGTAATGAAGGGACCAGCATACATTACAATTAGACATCGTTTACATTGTCGAATCGTAAGAAGTGCAAAGAGCAAGATTTCACCAGGAGAGGAAGTTCACATTGTTCTAAATGAGGTTATAATACATTAACACACTGTATTATGCACACACACACACACACACATAAAATGAAAATTATTACTGCAGGTGTCTATTGACAGAGGGATGTCGTCATTTTTAGTTAATTTAGAGTGTTACTGTGACAATATATTTGTTACAAATGTACAAGGAGATGGTTTAATACTCTCCACTCCATCGGGTAGCACTGCTTATTCACTATCTGCTGGTGGATCCATGGTTCATCCTCAGGTAAAATTACACACATATATACATACATATATACACATATAAGTGTGTATATATATAAACCACTACCATTGACAGGTTGCAGCGATCTTGTTTACACCAATATGTCCGCATTCTTTGTCCTTCAGACCACTTATATTTCCAGAACATGTAACAATTAAGGTCCAGGTTCCACTGACTAGTAGGGGACATGCATGGGTTGCATTCGACGGACGAGATAGACTGCAATTGGACCGTGGAGATGCTCTTGTTTGCCATCTTTCTTCGTGGCCTGTTCCTACTGCATGCACAGTAGAGTCCACTCACGCTTTTCTTGAAGGTGTTAAAGAAGGTATTGTGCAATTAAACCCTAAACCCTAGGGCAAAGAGGTTACTGAATCATTTTTAATTTCTTAGGCCTTTACTGGAACTTGAGGAAACTACAAGACATGCAAAGGCAAGGATTATAATCCTTGGGCTTTATATTTGCCGCAGCAAATATAATATAATACTATATTTTAATGAGTCTGGTTGATCTCTACATGTATAAGTAATATTCCCAAGATATACCATTTGGGATAAACGGCATATTACTTATGAATCTCTCCCCAACCTAAGAAGAGACATTCCAAAGTCAGTAATAATGTGAAATAGTGCGTGAGCTGCATCATAAACTTCTCCAATACGAGCACATGTAATTCAAACACTTCATTCATTATTTTAGCTATCATATGCATTGCTTAAAACGTTCAAGCGCCTCTATTATACGTCCTACCAAGCCAGATGTTCACGTGTAGCCTTGTCATTAACGTACACAATACATGTAAGAATAATACAATTGTGTATTATATTTCAGAGTTATTAATTAATTAGGATTTATTTAATTCCCGGATCTCAGTTGTAGATGTCTGTGAATAAAAGTTTTTCAAATTCGTTCATTTTTTCCACCTGCATAGCCATGAACACGTTGACTCCGCCATTACCAAGACAATTCGGAACTATGATGATGTATTCAGCCCGGCTGTGGACCACCGGGGCAACATATTGGGGCTTCCCCCATCCAAAGTCAACGTGGTCAAATCCTAGCTTTGACCACGTAGTAATGAGCGTCCCGCCTGGAAGGTCGATGATACCATGGTTAAGTTCGCACCAGTCCATATGCGACCTGATACTCCTCATTCATGCCATGAATGGTTTTCTGAACATTCTTCACTGAGAACGAAAGGGGATTTTCACGTATTCCTGCACAAGTAACGTTGCTGCAGGGCGCTGCAATGATCGTATTACCGACCATGAAACCCTCTTTGGGAAGAGAATCGCGAAGAATCTTGCGAGCGTCCATAACCACAAACAGATTAGGACACTCTGCAGGCGGCAAATCCAGTGCCTTGATCTTCGCTTGCCAAATCAGACCTGCAAGCGCCTCAAAACCCGAGCAAGCGGTGATATCACTGCTGATCATGACCTGCCGCTTGAGAGAGTTTAACATCCTTGGAGTGAATGCAAATGTCTTGTAGCAGAACCCAGGCGGAGTGGGATCTATGGAGTAGTCATACTCTGTAGGGTTGAAGAGAAACTTTGCAGGAACATCAGGGAAGCTTGTGAGCTCCTCGTGCTTGAAAGAAACAAGTGGAGGATTTCGCGCCTTCAGAAATGCTCGCTCCACATTCGGCTCAAGTTCGATCCCTTTGCCCCTGACTATACTCGCATAGTCACTGAACAGCTTGTTGAGACCTATTCCATCGAAGAGAGCGTGACTCACACAGAAACCAACCGTAAATCCTCCGCAAGCAAACTTTGTCACCTGTTTTTCAAATGAGATAATTATCTAATGAAATAACTGCATATTTACCTGGACAGTAAGGAGTGGAATGTCTGGTATGGCTTCTACATTCCTGGGATATAGAAGAAGGTTCCGAAAGGATGGATTTGGAGCAGTAATATCACCTAACTGAGAAATTGACAGGCCGGAACATGCACCTGTAAAGAGTGCACCTGCACGGTTGCAGAGAATCTCTAGTCTTCCTTCCTCCTCGTTCACGTTGAATCTTCCTGCAGCAAAATGATAGGGTACGAGCTCACGCAGTGCGTTATACATTGAGCCGATCACGTCCTCCGTGGAATCAGGGGTGGCAGTATAGAAGAAGACCATCTCGACGTGAAAGAAGAGCTGCTGATCAACATTGTGAAGATGTAGTGTGGATAGTATATCTGTGGGATTTGAAGGAACAACTAGGAGTGGCATTTCAAACATCCAGTTGAAGATCCATTTGAGGAACTTCCTAGTCATCTTTGATACTTCTAAGGTGGAATTTATACTCGGTGCTTGTAAAACGTTTGTCCACTTAGTAGAGAATATACTAGTGGACTTGTAACATATTGAAATAGTTAAGTACTTCGCCTTGTTATATCTAATAAGCAACGACATTATTCATGATCAAACATGGCGTATTCGTGCATTCATACGTACTCTTGTGTGAAATTGTTAACTTAAACAAGGCTAGTAAATAAATCGTCTGCACGATTCATTACGTAAATTACGTCATCATCCTATCGCTATGCGTACTACGGTGAATGCGACTTTCGCACTGTTATGTGGTGAATCCATATATATATATATATATATATGAAGAGATTATTAAATAATAATTATAACTATAACTATAACATAATATGTGTGTGTGTGTGTGTGTGTTTTGATATACTGTTTCTAAATTTAAATGTTAAATACACAATTATACCTGAATAAGCAGATAATCACATTTTCAAACTACTCGTAATACTTAGGAAGCATCTTACTGTAAAAAAGTCAAAGTTAAATCAACAAGGTCGACTGTTCAGTATGACTTAGCTTACTCGGAAATAACATAATAATAATTAATATTTATATTAATAATTAATAAAGCGTAATATTACTTATAAATATTATTATTTGTTAATTATAATAATATTGTTTATTTAAATGCGATTTACAACACGTTTTTGAGAAATGCCAAAACCTAGTAATATTTCTCAATTCTTGCCTGCATATTTAATATTAATTTATAAATAATATTATTTAACAAAATATACTTTCTAATGCACAATTAATATACAAAAAGACATTTATTTATTAAATACAAATGCTAGTCTACTGTTTTGCATCACTACATGAAATCTGTTTTTAACAATGTTATATATTAAATCTAAATAGGTGCACAAAAGGTTAACTTAATATGTTATAATGGGGTATGGTAGACGAATTCAAGGTCACTCGCAAGGAGTTAATATTTTAAGTTATATGTGAATATATATATATATATATATATATATATATATATATATATATATATATATTGTGTGTGTGTGTGTGAGGTGAGTGACTTTGAATTCTTCTACCATGATCAATATAACATATTAAGTTAATCTTTTGTAAATTTGATATTTTCCACATTTTATATTTATTAATAAAATATTAAATAATGTTTAATAAATATAATAATGTTTTAAAAAGACTACTTTGGATTAATTGTATATATTATTCTATAAGTAAAAACAAATTATTATTCTATATTTTTAATTTAAATAGTTAATAAAATGTTAAAATTCATATAAAGTCTTATTATATTTAATATTAATATTTTCCCTTAAATACAAGATTAGATCTTTTAGCTTTTTTATCATTAATTTTTTGGAACTTGTTGAAGTCTGTAACATCATGCACACGTCCACAAGGTTATTAAACTTTCAGTAACCGTATAATAATATTAATTTTACGAGCAAAAGCATTACACATTTAATATAATAGTATATTAGATGTTTAAGTTTCACAATCTTAACATCACTTCCTTCTTAATTTAAATATGGTTCTCCAAGCAAAGCTAAAGTCCTTTATTATATAAGATTCTCCAATTGTCATTCATTAAAATGAAAATGAAGTTTACTGCTTTCCACTATTTAGTTATAATATGTATGCTGAGTTAGAGTTGACCTATAGAGCCCCTGTGAAGTCCCAAAGTTAGCTGTTTTTTGTGAATCTGGGATAATCTAATTTAAAATAAATATTTGTATATTCTTAAAAAAAAATTATTTTATATTTAAATGTCTTAATACTTTATAAATAATATATTATATCGTATAACTATAAAAAACATTAAGAAAAATCAACCCATAGGAAAACAAGTTAAAGCAACACTTGCGAATTCATATAATATATCTGCAACACAATAATGGTAACACATTAGCATAGCATTACATTATTATTGTTCAATTGTAAGTTTATATTCTAATTTTATTGTTAAATTAACAGTGGGATTTATATTTTAACATGAAAATCCTATTATTGAATTCAAAATTAAAATTAAATTAATTAAATTAATTGCATTTATAATTATAAATTTAATTTTAAAATTAGCAATGATTTTAATTAAATGTAATATATATAATTTAATGTATTTAATATAATATTTTTAATTAAACTTTATAATAATATTAATGAAATCATTTATTATTTACTATAAACAAAGGTGCCCATAAGGCTTATTACAAAAAAAAAACATAATATACAATTTAAAAATAAAAAGATGCATTCTTGTCTAAAGTCTATAATATAATTAAAACATAAGCATATACTAGTATTTTATTGATATGTGAATCATTTAAATAACTCATTAACTCATGTAATAAACCCATAACGAAGTTCAATAAGTTCAATAGATCCATCATCAAGTTTTGACATAATCAAAAATAATTAATGTAACATTCATCCATGATACAAAAGTTTAATATAAACTTTTTCAAATCTTATGTTTTTTTTGTCCAATCTAATTAATGCCAAAGAATTACATAAAAACTTAAATGTCTCATTGAATACTCTTAGTCTTACTTTGAATATGTTAATTATAATTTAATTTATAAAGATAATTTTTAAAATTCTTTTTAAGTATAATAAGCTAAATCAATTTCATGTTATATTAAAGAATAACAATGATAGTCTCTTGTGAATATATATTTTCTTTATGTTATTTAAACCTAAGGAAGTATAGGTAAAATATAGAATTTTCAAAAGTCACATCGTATGAAACCATATGTGTAGCACATCTTCATTATTTATTATAAAACCACATATCAAAATGTGATAAAATGTGTATCTTTGTACTTTGTATTGCTTATAGTTTGTTAATGTGGTAATATAATTTATAAATTTGACAATAATAAACAAAATAGTTTATTAAATAATTTATAAGATAGTCTTCTGTCTTATTCTTATTCATATTCAAATGACAAATGATTTTGATTTTAGTGTTATAATTAGATCATTTATAAAATCATTAATATTAGTTATTTTTCAAACATAATAACTCAGTAAATTAACTCTCCTTTAAAAATATAATATAAATGATAAGTGTTTATTGTGCCTTTTTTCTTTCTATATATCCAATAGTTAACCAACATACACATGGAAAAAATTTGGCTTTTATAAATATCCTTTATGCAAATTTTTAAAAAATTAAATTAATAAACACTTGTACTAAATGTACAATTTAAAGCTGAATTTTTTATTCAACTTCAATTTAATAACATTTCCATTTATAATTATCATAGTTTTTACTATGATTTGACCTTTTACTTTAGAAGTTTGATTGTTGTTATGTATTTGATGGACCCTAGATGTAGTAAGAAATAACCTCGCTTAGTACACTTAGGTGTTTAGGGGTAGTTTGGCTGATTATCTTTAAATATTGCGAAAAACTCTAAATAAAGGTAGCACTTACCTTTTAAAAAAACCCATCCCCAATTTTAACATCCCAATTAAGTTGATTGGTTAATGCGGATAAATTCAACATGTTAAGTAGGGTTAATAACACCCCTAACCCTAGGGCTGCCCTAAAACCCCACCCCCTTGGGTAGGGTTTAGGGGTAGGAGTTAGGTTAAATATACGTTCATCTTGTAAATCTAACTAAGGGGCTAGAATTCCATGCTAGCCCACTTACACATATAGGAAAAGAGAGGGGGGGCTCTCCGTCACATAAATAAGGTAAATTATGTAGTAGTGAGGGTTCTTCGGTTCATGACTGAGTTCGCTACTCTTCTTGCACCATTCTTCTGGTGCAAGCTCTAACTTGTGTCATCAAAGCACAACCTTTTGTTGTGCCACTTCAACTTCCAAAAACAAGGGTACGTCTCACATTTGGGATAATACCTGAAAGGTCTTGTGCATGTTCATGTTCTTGTCCAATTGTGGTCGTGGGTTTTAGGTTGACAGGGTTGCCTTACCAAGTTCTTAAGGGATAACAGAGGGGTTCTAAAGTTGGCATTGAGAGTCACATTTATGGCACCTAATGCAACTCTTGAATTTAAGGGGGCTATGGCATGATAGCCCATATTTGGGAAATAGTGACATGAAGATGTGACACTAGGCTAGATGGCACATAATACAGTGCTTAAGACACACCTTTTGGAGTTGTTTCATGAGGTTAATGCTGAGGGGTTGAATACTCTAGTAAGCAGGCGTACTTATGCTCATAATAAGGTGCTAACCCTTGGGCATTGGCTCAAGGGAGGTTAAGTCTTGTAACCAAGTGTGGTAATGGCACACTTGGCTAGGGGGCGTTCTCCTTGGGATCCAAGGCTCATTAATAGGAGCCTTATGTGAGGCACTTGTGGGGTTGTGTACTTATAACCTTGGGGAGTTTGCTTAGCAAAACACTTGTGTTCGCATACGGTGCACACTCGTGCCCTCACTAAGTATTAGCCCTAGGACTAAGGTATGATTTGGTCACTCAAACCCTTAGGGGTTAATCATGGTACAAGCCACCCCTTGTCACCTTAAAGGGGTTATACTCCTTGATGAGATTCCTCAAGGGATAAATCATAATGCTTTGGCTCTATCATATGGGTATGTGCAAGGCATGTGGTTGGGGCATGAGTTTGTCTAGGTCTTTTGAAGTAGAATCCTAAAGTCTATTCGGGTTATCCTTTAAGGTTTGGAGAATAGTCATTCTAGAGGGGACTTAGGGTTAGGACCCTAAGTCTTGTGCTTATTTAGGCATCCGAGTCAGGCTTTAGGGGTTGTCTTGGAAGACTTGGCATTGCTCACACAGAAAATTGACGCTGGAAGGCCACATATTGCCATGTGCTAATCTTCTGGATTAAAACTCTGACAATTGGTATCAGAGCCTATTCTCTGTGGTCAGTAGGACTACTTAAAGTGTAATGTGTTTTAGGGTTTAGTTACTTATAAATTCTTGAAATACTACTTTTGGCTAACACAATTGAATTCTGCACAGAGAGTTGGTCTTGAGATTTATAACTCTTTAGAAAACATCTACTTGGTAACTAGGTATGGGTTATAGACTCCAATCTCGAATGTAGCACTTGGAAGGCAACTTCTAAGTTGTATGCCATGTTACTTTATCTTACGATTGTCCAGGTTACTTTACCTTATGGATGTTCAAATTGCTTTACCATATTCTTCCACAAGACATGTCGTGTTGGCTTGTTTTGGCTTACAAACCAAGTTTTGTGAAGTGCATCATGTGATATATTAATTTGCATGTTATTGAAAAATTTTCTTTTTCTTTAAAAGTGAATGAAATTGAGATAACGCATGATTTAAAAACAGACAATATCCATTGAGTTTTGGCTTATGTCAAGATTCAATATTGGGTTTGGAAATAGTGTTCAAACGGGGAAGGGCTTATGTTAAATGTGTGTCTTTGACTTCGAAAAAAAGGGCATATTCAAACATAAGAGTGAACACTACATTTTAATAGAAAGTGTAAAATGAGCTCTCATTATAGTGCATGTTTTCGAGAGTGTAACTCAAGAAGCAAACAATGGTGATGAACTTATAGTACAACAGAAAGTTGAATATTAACATATGATGAATATGTTAAGTAGTTGGTTCAAAGATTTAATGTAATTAAAGTATTGTCCAATGTTTTATATATTTAATGACGTTAGCCACAAGTAACATTAAATAGAATAGTTTATTAAGTTCAAGTCCCTTGATTTGAACAAAGTATAACATAAAACCTTAGTTAGTTATAAACACACACTTTATGTTTAAGTTAGCTAACTTAGCTAACTCATTTCAGGTTGTATCTCATATGAGAGAGACTTGAGATAATAATTTGAGGATTCCTCATCCTTATTAGTACAATTTTGAGGTAAATAACATAATCTACTAGAAACAAAAATGTCATTATTTTATTGAGTATTGTAGGACTTGCATAGTGAAGGCGTTCGACACACACTTTTGCATTTTCATTATTAACTCTTTAAGCTTAAAAATTTGTAATAGATTGTTTGTAACATAGAAATAAGCTCTTGAACAAAAGGGTGATTCTTTTGTTAACAAGAGCATGATTTAAGATTCTCCATTCTACTTATTGACTAAGTAAGAAAACTTGTTAAGTTTGATAACTTATGTTGGAAATTATGGTGAACCAAAAATAATTAGGTATTCACTTTGGAGGTTTAAGTGCATGTACCTCCTTAGAACAATTGATATTCTGTGGGGTTTAGAAGATGATGTTGGTTTTTAATGTCGACTTCATCTTGAAGTTGAATATGGTCATTCAAAAAGACGATTTCTTGACTTTGCATCATAGTCACAAATGTGGGCACTTAAAGAACATATAAAGTATATATCTTTGGTTCTCTAGGATATCGAAAAGCAAGACTTTTCTTGACTCAAGGGTTGGTGATGAGTTAGTGTGGCACTTCAGTGTCATGATGATATTAATATGGAAGATAACATCTTACTAAATTAGTTAGATGAACTAAACACTAATTCATGATTTCTCTTAGTTCTTCAGAAATATTGAAATAACATTACGTTTCCATTTCAAAATTAAAGTTCGATTCATATTAACTAAGTCCATATTCATATTATAATTGTAGCATTTCAATAAATTAATACGATTGTGAGGTTATATCCACTAATGTAATAACTAATTAATAAACTTTAGATTTGAACATTAAACGATCAAAAATCAGTTTGAGAGTTGGAAAGAAATATAATGTTACAGCAGCATGTAGTATTACGAGTTTAAGGAGACTCATATCGTGTAAACTAAGTTGGTATTTTGAACTTAGTGAGATAAAGAGTTAAGAATGAATGAACGACATATATTATAATGTGCTCTTTGGGGAATGAGTACAATGAAAGTGTTAATTAAGACACGTGCTATTTAAAGATCGCCAATTGAGGCACTAGAGATGGGTTGAATTTCTTGATGTCTACATTGGATTGTAATAAATGTGTGTTAGCTTATTTGGTCCTTGTACTAGTTGGTGTTATGAAAGAGTACAAGGGTGGTTGCAAAAGTGCTATAACACTTGGTAATAGATTTGACATAAATTTGATTCTTATTGGGAATGAAGTTATGTTAATAACACATCAAGTGGATGAGCTAATTTCAAGTTGGTGGGACCTTGTCGTATACATGTGTACAACCATGCACCTATGGGATCGCCTTTGGCCAGATTGATATTTCTACAAAGAACAAGGTTTCAAAGAATAGTACTTTAGTATCGAAAAAGAGCTTGATTTTGATAAAGTCTCATACCTAGTTTGACGTAACTATATACTAACGAGGGATAGGTATAGTAACAGACCCTTATGTAAAGGAGTAATGAGAAACACCGAGGGATGCAGAAATGTAATATTGTAACATGTGGAAATGTGGAACCATGAAAAGCTCACATTTGTGATTAGGATGCTAATTACTGGAAAGTTGGCCTTTCCTTTGGACTCTTTAATGTTAAATATGGTCAAGGTTAAAAGTGGTGTTAAGTTTAGCATTTACCAATTAAGTGCATGTGATTGAGCTATCATGAGAAACTTTAAGCGAAGGTCTAGAAAAACTCACCCCCAATTTTGACATCCCAATTAGGTTAATTGGTTAATATGGATGAGTTCGGCGTGTTAAGTAGGGTTAGGAACACCTTTAGGGTTGCCTTAACCCACATCCTAAAACCCCCACTCCCTCGAGTAGGGTTTAGGGGTAGGAGTTAGGTTAAATATAAGTTCATCTCGTTAATTTAACTAAGGGCTAGAATTCTATGCTAGCCCACTTACACATATAGAAAAAGAGAGGGAGGGGGGCGGGAGGAGGGGGCTCTATTACATAAATAAATAAATAAGGTAGAGTATGTAAGAGTGAGGGTTCCTGGGTTCGTGACTAAGTTTGTTACTCTTCTCCCGGTGCAAGCTCTAGCTTGTGTTGTCAAGGCACAATCCTCTGTTTGTTGCCTCAACTTCCAGACAACAAAGGTAAGTTTCACCTTTGGGCTAACCTACCCTTAACGTTGGCAAATCCATGCTTGGGATCTTGTCAAACTTCACATTCTAAGGGTCAGAGGTTGGGGCTTGTCTCCAGCCTCCTCCTTCACATCAAGCTAAAAGTAGCACTCATAACTAAGCAAGGCATGTTCAATTCTTGTCCAACTATGGTCGTGTGTTCTAGGTTGACAAGGTTGGCTTACCGAGTCCTTAAGGGATAATAGAGGGGTTCTAGAGTTGGCATTGAGAGCCACATTCGTGACACCTAGTGCAACTCTTGAATCTAAGGGGGCTATGGCATGATAACCCATATCTTGGAAATAGTGTTACATCTTCATGTGACACTTGGCTAGATGGCACATAGTACAACACATAAGGCACACCTTTTGGGGTTGTCTTATGGGGTTAACGTCGAGGTGTTGGATACTCTAGTAAGCATGCGTACATGTACTCACAATAAGATGCTAAACCTTGGGCATCGGCTCAAGGGAGGTTAGGTCTTGTAACTAGGTGTGTTAATGCCACACTTGCCTAGGGGTTGTTCTCCTTGGGATCCAGGATTGAATAACCTATGCTGATTAGTAGGAACCTTACATGAGGCACTTGTGGGGTTGTGTACTTAAGATTATTCAAACCTAGCCTTAGGGAGTTTGCTTAGAAAAACACTTGTGTTCGCCTATGGTGCACACTCGTGCCCTTACTAAGTATTAGCCCAAGGACTAAGGTATGACTTGACCACTCAAAGCCTTAGGGGTTAGTCATGATACAAGACACCCCTTATCACCTTAAAGGGGTTGTACTCCCTGATGAGGGTGATTCCTTAAGGGGTAAGTCACGATGCTTTGGCTTTGTCATAGGGGTATGTGCAATGCATGTCTCCTTAGCAAGGTTGGGGCATGAGTTTGTCTAGGTCTTTTGAAGTAGGATCCTAAAGTCTATTCGAGTTATCCTTTAAAGTTTGGAGGATAGTCATTCTAGGGGGACTTAGGGTTAGGACCCTAAGTCTTGTGCCTATATAGGCATTTGAGTCAAGTTCTAAAGGTTGTCTTGGAAGACTTAGCATTGCTCACATAGAGAATTGACGTCGGAAGGTCATGTGTTAACTCTCCAGCTCTAACAACAATCTTCTTAAATATACATTTTAAATCATGAAGTTATAAGAACCTATACATGTTTAAATGATCTAGGATATTAAATAAAGGGAAAATTCTCCATATGCCCCTAGCTAAATTCATAATTCCCCATCTGTCCCTCAAATTTCATATATTCCCCTGGGGTTTGGGTGACTCACCAAGGGCATGCTGAGTCAGCAGGGGATTCTTGAGTCATCTGGAAAGCAATAAACATTCTGATCAGGGCTAAATTTGCTGTTTACAGCTATGGCATCATTTCAGGTTGGCGATTGTTTTGATTCAATCAAATCACTCAACTACACTATGAAAGAATATTGTGTTGCATCCATGATGCAAATTCGCATTGTGAAATCAAATTCCAAGAGGTACACTGTTGGATGCAAGGAGGCTGACTGTCTGTGGAGGCTTCATGCCTCTAGTGTGCCCAGAGGGACAGAGTTTACCATCAGAACTCTCGAGACCACACACACATGTAGTGGAATTTTCATTTCCCTTCCGTTTCCCTTGTTCTCCAGATGACTCAGCATGCCCCTGGTGAGTCACCCAAACCCCAGGGGTATATGGGGAAAGTATGAAATTTGAGGGACAGATGGGGAATTTTGAATTTAGCTAGGGGCATATGGGGAATTTTCCTTTAAATAAAAAATGAAACCTTTAATATTGTTCTAAGGAATGAAAATTTTATCACTTGCTCTAAATAATTTGTAAGATGAGTATTGTTAATTAAATCAAGTTAATTAATAATACTACATGCAAGTCTAGAATTTTTAAATATATCAATACCCTTCATCTTTAATCATAATGACCACTTGGATTTGTTCTTCTCTTTAAAACTTAAAATTAACTAATTTTAAAAATAAATCATAGGGTGGGAAATACATACCTCTCATTTTTTTTAACATTAATTAATAAAACGTTATGTGAATTAAAATGGCACCAAGTGTTGATGGCTTTTCCATAACATTTTCTATAAGGTTATCTATACATTTATGTTGTGTACCTCTATAGAGCTACATAGCTTTTGTTATACAAAGTAATTCTTTAGTTCTCATAAAAAAATTTAATCAAATTGAATTAACACCTTTATAATTCACATGTGCTCATGTGAAAACCTTTTAACAATTATGTATTAAAGATATCTTTGAACAAATATTTGATGTTTTAATTTAATAATTGACCAATTAATATTTTGCCCTAATGAAGCCTAAGTTTTTCTTGGACATTTTGACCAATTAATTTGACATTTCTCACAATTTCATAATTATTAATAAAATATTAAATAATGTTTAATAAATACTAATACAATCTATGAGCATATTGCATTAATTGTATATATTCTTATATAATTAAAAATAAATATTTTTAATTTAAATAATTAATAAAATATAAAATTCATATTAAGTTTTGTATGTTAAATTTTGTAAACATCTATATTCTAAAAATACCAAATAAAATATTTAATATACAAAAATATTTTGAGGTTATTTTTTGCACTAAACACTTTTCTACTTTATCATGTAAACATATTTATATTTTAAAAATACCAAATTAAAAAAAAATAGTTATTTTAATAATATAACAGAAAACTAGATATATTATTATAAGTTTTGCTCTTTAGTTTAAAGGTTGATTATTGTTACTTATTAAAATATATTAACAAGTCTTAGATTTAGGAATAGTTCAAATGACCTTTTAGAAAAATTTTCCCCTCTTAATTAGTTTTAAGAAACACTCATAGGGTCTACCCTAATTTGACATTCCATGTTAATCCATTTTACAAAACATGAAATAAGAGGGGCAATGTAAGTATGAGGCGAGCATGCCAGAGACTAAGAGGTTTTTAGTTCATTTCTTATTAGCATGAACCTAATTATATTGTAAAGACACATTTTTTTGTTGCCCCAACTTCGAATATGTAGGGGTATGTAAGTAAACTTGCTAGTTAATTTACATTATTATGATTGGGTATGTTGCATTTAAGGAGTTAGTTAATTTATTTTATTTAGTAATTTATTTGCACTTATTCAAGTATTAGTCTAAAGATTAAGACATGTCTTTAACCTCCTCCTTTATACCAAATTGAGAATGACACTCAAAGCTAAACAAGATATATCTTGACTTATAATGTAAACATTGTTTATGTCTTGAACATGAAATCTTGTTAAATGGGTTTTTTTTTTTCATGTTTCTTAAGAATTCACATAAAAGAGATTCACATTTGCAAGCCGCATTCGTGGCTCTGAGGAGTTATGGCGAGAGCTTATGTCTTAAGAAATGGTGTCACATGTATATGTAATACTAAAATGGATGTTGCACAATACAATAACCAAAGCATGACTTTTGAGGTCATGTCATAGGTTTAACACTGAAGGGTTGGAGATCCTAATAAACAGATGTGTTTGTGATCATATAAGAGTGTTAAGCCTTGAGCTAAAAATTAATAAATGATAATTTATCAACACTTCTATCTCCTCTATAACAATGCATAATGTAGCTTTTCAACAAAAACCACATATATAATATATATTTTATCATAAGTGAGTTTTTGTAATAGCTATCTTTATGGTTAATTTTTCATTTATAGCTTAATGTTGTATTTTATTTATGTTTATTTTGTTGTTATTTCATTTTAACACCAAGTACCTTAAAAGGAATATTCCGGGTAAAGATAGGTGGCCGTAATTTTGAAACTCAGACTGTTTAACGGCCACTAAATTAACTTAATGAGAGTTTAGGGTTCTTGTGTGATCACTGATGATGTGGGAGTTGCCGGTTGTGGAGATTCAACCCTACCTGGAGGCGCGCGGCTGCCGATCCGATATTCTTCCCGGTAAGGTGAAGAATCTGTGCTCCGATGTTTCAAGGTACCAAAGTTTCTGCCAAAAAAATTCGCATTTATTAATTAATTTTGCCTCGTTTCCCCCAAATATTTTCGAAGAAACCTTCGGAGATCATGGTGTTACTCGATTTTCCCCAAATATTTTCGAAGAAACCTTCGGAGATCATGGTGTTACTCGAATTTCCCCAAACAATCTTTCTGGAAGTAAACAATAACCAAATCGAGTCTATGCATTTTTACCCCATTTATGCGGAAATAATATAGTATTGAATGATTCGTTTTAGATGTTTGCAAGAAGCAGGCGCTCTTGTTCTACGGGATCCTAGGTGTAGTCCAGAAGATAACGATCGATTTCTAAATATGATGGAGCGCTACTTCGGCTTGCCGGATGAATTCAAGCGGCAACAAGAGCGTCGACATTTGCATTACCAGGTAAACCCATCTATCTCTCTATGTATTCAATGCCCGATATTGGGCGCAAACAGATGTAAAACAGCATGCGTACAGAATACAGCATATACTTAACATAGTATTGTCTATATATGACATATATGTGCCGCTGGAGATCTACACATACTATATGATATTCAACATACAATATAGTCGCGTTAAGAATCTAGCTTAAGAATATGTTTATACCATTCATATATGCATGTGTATGTATATTTGATTATGAACATACATGTAGTGTATATATATTGAGGTTTTCATGAATTTTGAAGGTGGGAGTGACCCCTGAAGGAGTTGAGGTTCCTAAATGTGCATTGGATAAGGACTGGCAAAATAAAATGAAAGAGTTCCCAGATGCAGAAAAGCCTCATATGCCTTCTGGTGCTGATCCCAAATGGCGTTACATGTGGAGGATTGGTCCTCGTCCGGCTAAAACACGCTTCAAGGTAATAAGCTTTTTAAACTGATTTTTATATAATAATTATGTTTTATAATATCAGTTTTAATTGAACATCAGTTGTGATCTTTTATTTATATTATACTGTTTATGCATTTAGGAGCTTAATGCGGAGCCTGTGGTGCCAGAGGGCTTTCCAGAATGGAATCAAGTTATGAACGGATGGGGTCAAAAGATGATAGCAGCTGTGGAGGTCAGATACGTTGTATGCACGATACTTGCGTGCGTGTGCATATGTGTGTCCTGTGTACATAGCCAGTTACCATCGAGAAAATGTCCGCTGAATTGCAGTTCCCAGATTGCAAATTTCCAAGTCCTATGATATTCAACGTATCATATTTGCATACCATATCTATACGGCACATGGATGTTAAAGCTCGTTATACATAGTAGAGGCATGCATTTCATAGTATTGTCATGAATTATATGACACTCGATGCACCACTTAAAACCATGCATTTATCCCTGTGTGTATGTGCATTTCTTTATCTTTATCGGATGTATACAGGTGGTTGCAGAGATGGCTGCAATTGGATTTGGACTGCCTTCAGACGCTTTTACGTCTTTAATGTCACAGGTAAAAGATAACTATATATATACATATATATATTCGTATGAGTTTTAATACATTATTATAACAACACATAGACAATTAATAGCTTTTCTAAATTTTTGTTATAACGTGATTTAGGGACCTCATCTTCTGGCTCCTACAGGTAGCGACTTATCCAAGTATACAGAAGAAGGCACTGTATTTGCCGGCTACCATTACGACTTGAATTTTCTCACCATACACGGACGTAGCCGATTTCCAGGCCTATATATATGGTTGAAACATGGCCGCAAAGTACTCGTTCGTGTTCCTCCTGGTTGCTTACTTGTACAGGCTGGAAAACAGGTGTCTGTGTGTATGTGTGTGTATAGCTAACATCATTGTCATATTTAGTCGAATATATATGCCATTGAAAGTCTTAAACTAAGTTATTTATGTATATATTGACTATATATATTACATCAGCTCGAATGGTTAACTGGTGGAGAGTGTTCTGCGGGAATGCATGAGGTAGTGGTGTGTAAAGAGACCATAGAAGCAGTCAAAGCGGCTAGAAGAGAAGGACGCAGCCTCTGGAGAGTCTCTTCAACAGTAAGCTTATACATATAAACACAATATTAATGTTTTCAAACATAAGTGTGTGTGTGTGTGTGTGTGTGAGAGAGAGAGAGAGAGAGAGAGAGAGAGAGAGAGAATGTGTAATATAAATTTTGTTACAGGTATTTGGTCATATTGCATCCGATGCCATATTGAAACCACTTGGGCATTTTGCAAATGCAAACGGAGCAAGCAATTATCCACCAATATGTGCTGGAGACTATGTAGAGTCTGAACTGGATGCTATTAGTCTCAAAGTGAAGAACGGTGCGTAAACTCCCCTGTACATGTAAGTGTTTCCCACGTTTGACATCATATACAAATGTTATGAATTAACTAACTCTCAGTTATATTGTTAAATAACAGTTTGTTTTTTATTAAGAAAATAGTCCCTTTTGTAGAGTTTTATTTAATATAACAAATACTATTTACTCAAACTTGTATAACAACAATACACACCAGTAAGTAGTACATTATTCCCCATAGTCAATCGGCTTTCCTCCAGTTATCCACATCAGACCGTCCATCTGATCGTGCACCACCATAACGTCTTCCGAAATTTCCACCCTCAGTCCTCCTTCCAAAGTTACCACGCTCGCTACCATAGTTACCACGCTCGCTACCACGCTCAGTACCATAGTTACCGCGCTCGCTACCACGCTCAGTACCATAGTTACCACGCTCACTACCACGCTCGCTACCATAGTTACCACGTTCATTACCACGTCCATTGTTCTTGTTAAACCCTCCACCGTTGTTTGTGGCCTTTGTTGTGCTTGGTGTACAGTTATATTCCTCCCGTCTAGTTCCATCCCGTTCATTGATTCAATTGCATCCTTCATTGATTTCTCATCACGGAATGTTACGAATCCAAATCCCCTTGAACGTCCCGTTTCCCGGTCGTTTATAACCTGTCAAACATTATATATATATATTAGACATACATGAAAGATATTGGATCCGTATATATAAGAAATACGGATCCTTATGCATACGTATACAAGCGTAAGATGTACCAACATACAGTACTAGGTTACAGATGGCATAAAGTCACCTTGACTCAAAATATTCTACTGCATATTGTGGTATATATATATATATATATTATGTATACCATATTACTTAGTTCACATGTATATCTACAAAGATATCATTTTGGTAAGCATACACAATGTAATATATATATATTATAAACAAAAAAACACCAAAAAATCTACATCAAATCGACCCACTAAGAACAAAAAGTCTCCTTTAAAGTACTGCTCTCTCTCTCTCTCTCTCTCTCTCTCTATATATCTATTATATATATAGACACACACGCACACAGAGAGCTCTCTACTTAACACTTATACTGTCATGAATTTTGGCAAAAGCATGAATTTATCAGAATTAATCACAGATTAAGAGCACAGTTTAGTTAATTACATACCTTGGATTCAATCACATCCCCGTAAGATTTGAACGCATCGGCGAGGGCAGTATCAGTCGTCGCCCAGGCAAGGCCGCCAACGAAACACCGGAATTCCTCCACATCGACCTCCGCCATTGCGTACGATCTGAAAAAATCTCCCAAAAAACCCTAAGATGTAAATGTGGTCTTTATTTGTTAAATCCACCGTCCAATGCGCAATCCGACGGCTAGGGTTTCTTCATGTCAGGTGTTATCTGATGACGTGGCAGACATTTAAAACGCGTGGAAGACTTATTCCCTGACGTGGCGATGATTTTAAGGCTTGCGTGGAAGCCTTAAATTGCCCGAAGTTAATTAGGGTTCTTCATTCTTCTCTTTCAGCTTTCGAAATGACGCAATTCTTCGCGAAAGATATCCGCAGGTAACAATTTCTTTCTTTTCCATGAATTTATGGTTTTGATCGATTGGTTTTGGCTGATTTTCCCCTCAATTTCTATGTTTCTTGGATTTTAGAAAAACAGATTTCATGACTTTGATCGATTTGGTTTTAGTCGATCGGAGGATCATTAAGGCTGTTGTAATGGAGCACGGAGATGATATGCAGGGCGCCATTGATTTTATAGAGACTGAAGTTCTGAACCCGAATCATGTAAGTGTTTTAATTGTTTCAGTTTTTCTCACATTTGTGAATTGGGCAGCTGCTGAGTTTGTCGGCGACAACCAAGAAGAGTCTTTGTCCACCGCATTAAGTGTGTGCGTGCGCGCGCGTGTGTGTGGGACTCAAACGAGTGGCTTATGTATGGCAGCTGAAGTCGTCGATGTGTCCGATGGCGGGTCCACTTCATGTAAGTTAAAATTTTCACCTCTCTTATTCTGTATCATATATAGATTACGTTATTGTACATATAGCATGATACATGTGTATACGCACACATGATTCAGATTGATATCTTACATGAACTATTTGTAGATGATGAAGTTGAGGGAGTATTTTCACAGTCTGAGGCTGATACCAGCGACGTGAATGTGGAGACTCTATCGATTGTGGATGAGAAGCCTGATAACACGGAACTGGCTTGGCAGAGTGCTTCTAGTTCTCTTTCCGCAGTTGATATCGAGCTCATTGATCACGTAATTGAACAAAGAAAAACTGATAAGGTAATCAATAAGTTCATGTACACACATATAGCTGGTGAGGTTAATATGCTAATACATGGCTATGATGTAGCAAACGTTGTTGGGTGCATTAGAAGAAGTGCAGGAGCTCCGTAGGAAAGCTAAAGAAGCTGAAGAAGCGGCACAAGAAGCCAAGCTACAATCGCAACGCGCCGGTGAAGCTTTGCATGCTAAAGCTGCACAAGTCGGTTTAGCACTTGCTGAGGCCAGAGAAGAGAATGCAATAGTAAGTGCTGTGTGTGTGTGTGTTTCCTGCTGTCTATGGACATGTAACATGTATGTCTTATGTGTTTAGGTGATAAATATACACGGAAACTTTACATAAACACATTTTTACTTCACATTGCTGTAATTAATATAAAATTTAACGGAATAATATATATCTATCTAAATTGGAAAATTACAGCGTACTGCGGAGATACATGGTGAGAAGGTAATACTCGCAACCGAAAAAGGAACTCCAAAGTCGCCTTCAGGAAGTACGAGGATTCTTTGATAAGGCATTCGACGTTCTAGAGGCGGTAACAAACCAGTATTTTATAGAAAAGCCTGTCTGTCTGTCTGTCTGTCTCTACTCTCTCTCTCTCTCTGTCCATCTCTCTCTCAGTACTGTATTTATAGTCTTGTAATAATATACTGAGCTTATATTATATATAATCAATGTATATATATATTGTAATTCTAATGTGTTTTTTATATAAACGTTTTTACAGGCAAAGGCTACATTAACGAAGAGGATTTTGGATGCAAACGAAGAGGCAATTACTGCAAGTAAAGTATTTCTCGAAAAGGAAAATGCCGCAGCAGAAGCCTTGCGTGCAAAGGAAGAAGAAATGGCAAAAGAAACGGAGGCTTCTGAACGGCTTAATTCTGAGGCAGATGCACGTACTATGGTCAGTATCTTATCATCATATATATGGGGTATAAGGTTAATCAAATTCTGTTAATATGTATATGCTAGTTCTTATATATCTACTATTACGATTGTGGAGAGTTTTTAATATTTTCATTTCTCCTTAATGTGCAGGAAAAGACTTCCTCATTTCTCGAGGCAAGGAAGTAGATGCACTCCAGTAAGTTGTGTGTGTGTGGGTGGGTGTATGTACATATATATATTTGGTATTAATCATCTCGTATATACAGGGGAGAGATAGCTATTTTGTATGAGGATGCCGAGGTTTTGAAGAGTAAGATTGACGGTCTGATGGAATCGGACTACATTGAAGTCATCCGCGATTGGCAGGCCAGGTATGTGTGACTTTGTGTGACTTCGTGTATGCGTGTATGTGTGTGTCTGAATATACATACATACATATATATATATATATATATATATGGCACACACAGACACACACATTATATGTTCTATTTATTTTGCAAACACAGTAAGCCATGCTCTGTAAATATACGTGTGCGTGTGTTGACGTTGTCTTGTTGCGATAAAGTATTCACATTATGTTGTTCATCTATGCATTATGTATCTATAGAGAAGTTTGCAATCATACAAGAGTTGTATTCATATAGATGTGTACTGTATGTGCGTGGATCTTGTGTGTGTGTATACATACATATACGTACATATTGACATATCTTGTTCCAGCAGTGCCTCGACAATGTCTCAAAACAGTGCCTCGTCAATGTCCGGATCAAGCTCGTCTATGTCGGGGAAGTCCGAGGACAAGTGGCAGATAGTGGATGATGAGTTTTGAAGACCCCCATTTGCTCTCTTTAAATTATACATATTTAAACCCAGGTTAGTAAATGTAGAAGAAAACAGTGGATATATTTAATAAATTAATATGTAGATTCTGATTAAAGATATATATATATATAAAAAATTCCCTCTCTTTTTTAAGATTTTGATTAAAATGGTGCTTTTTTATATTTCTGATTAGAATCTATGTTTTTGTTCAAGTTTATCAAAATTATTATTTTTTATTTAATTTAAATATTGTTTTGGAATGAAAGATATATTAAAGATGGGTTAGTGCTAGCGAGATGATACATGTAAGTATATAGATATTTAAGAATATATATTTCTTTAAGAATATATATAGAAAATATATATGAATTTTGTGTGTGTGTATAGAAATATATAAAAAAGAGTAATACATAGTAAACAATGTCTAAGTATGTGTGTAATACAATACAAGTTGCTTGACTGCGAGTGTGATCTTTAATCGTTCTTTCAGTTATTAATATTTATAATAGACATTAAATAAGTGATCAATTAGTTATGTATATATTTAGTTTAAGTATTAGATCGATTAAAGTTATGTATATTACAGTTATTGGACCCTGCTAAATTAGAAAAATGTTAAGTAGTTAATAATAATTACCACTGTGGTTTAACTACCACTATAGTTTTTTATTTACTGGTTAATTGTGTACACGGAAAAAATATAATTAACTCTTAAATATCACAGATTATATACATATTATACATGTGCATTTGTATATGTACATGTGTGTATATACATACACAGGTGCATATTCTTATATATGAGGATATAAATGCTTCTTTTGTGTAAAAACCATATTACCCCGTCTCTATAAAGTAAGTTTAAATTAAATAAAATATATTATATTTTATACTGTAAAATATGTAAATATCACATACACAAACCTATGTGATATATGTATATATAATTACTTTCTTTTAAGTGTTATTTATGAATTAGAAATCATACATATATGTTTGTATATCTACATATCTTATTTACCAATATACAATGTACATAGGTATATATTTATATATAAATTTGTGTTTATAAATTTATAGAAGGTCTATGAAATTCTATAAACCTTTACAAATTTATAAAATAAATTTAGAAATTCTATATTATTTAGGTGTGTGTATACGTGAAAGAGCCTCCACAAATTCTTGTAGTAAATTAAACTTTTTAAATTTAATTTATGCTCGATAGCCATTTAATTGAGTACAGATTTAAATTAACCAGTGAGTGGAAAAATAAATCACTAATAAAAAATTAATTTATTATAATTTAATTGGCTCATGTAAATAATCATTAACTAATGAAAAGTGGGCCTTAGTATAATATAAATAGTATAATATATAATAATATTCTTAAATATAATGCATATGTACTTGTAATATTATGATATTTTTAAATTATGAACAATGGACTTGATGGGATTTTAGTTTAAATTATATATATAGAGAGAGAAATTTATCAATACAAATATATATTAATATGTTGTTATAATTTAATAATTATACATATAGTAAAATTATAACATGTTAAATGTATATTTAAAAAGTTCTATTATGTTAATAAATAATATAGCGGTTCATGGTGATTTTAAAAATATAAAAATAATTTAAATTATAATATATTATATATTAAAATATATAGAATATGGTCTCCCAATTGAAAAATGTAGTTATGTTGCTAAAAAATAAGAAAAGATCAATCTAGTAATTTTAAAGTTTTTTTTTTATTAATAGAGATCATATATACGACTATGTATAGATATTTTATACTAATACACGTCCGTATTATACACATACACATTTGCTAATGGAAATTCTTTAATGCTTGTTGATATATTAATATACGTCATTAGTTTGCAGAATATGGTTCTTTCTTATTTTAATATTATTTAAAAGGAATTTAATACGCTTAGTTGTTACGGACACATGTAATAACACATTTAAAATTCCTTTTGTATAGACTGTGTAATGTTTAAAATTAAACATTACACTTATATACACATGTGACCTGAATACACCCATACACATATTAATATATATTACTGACAGAAGGAATTACACCTCAATTTTAAGCATTACACCCACACACATGAAAAGCCTTTAAAATGTACTTAAGAAACCCTTTAAAAATTAATATAATAATTAATTTCCCTTTAATTTCATATATACATTCTATTGCATTCTACAAATGTCCTTTGACAAATATTAAAAATAAGAAAAAACATGCATCATGTGTATAAATGAAATGCATTAATCTTAAAAGTGTTTTTTAATGTTTTTTAAATGTATATAAAATCATTAAAATAATTAACTTAAATTAAATATAATTAAGGGAGGGAATGTATAACACAACCTATATGTAGGGATATAATATCTATCAATATAAATAATTTTAAATGTAGAATCTAACATATATATCTAACATATAATGTATTATATTTTAGATTTATAATTTTCTTGTTTCAAAGTCATCATAAAACTGTTTATATTATACACCATTATTAAATTTAAAATATATATTTAATATTTCCAGCATGTTATAATCTTCATATATTTAATATTATTATATTATAGCAATATATTTTTAACTTGATAACTTAAGGTTACTTATGATCCTTTGTCTCATATATATAGCAAATTTAAACTAAAATCCCCACAATCTTAAAGATTCATAATACTAAAAGTGTACATATATTCACAATCTTTAATATATACGAGTATATATGTACACACTAGTATACATATGTAATATTATACTACATTGTATTATTCTAATTATACTTAATATTAAATAATACAACTTAAACCAATGTGATACTTAAGTTAAATAAGTAAATATAATACCGATTATCACTATTATTTAATTGTGTTTATTATAAATATTACATTTATCTCAATAAGTACTACCAAAGATTACCCACCTAACAATTACACTCAACATCATATATATTTACACACATGTTTAAATATTAGTATCTGATGTTGTCTATTATGTATTTTTACACACGTAAATACATTCATTTGTATGTATACTTTGAAGAATCTGAATATACTATTAATATACTTTCGATTTAAATACATAGTCTATATATCATTTCTTTCATACACATGTGTATATTAATAAAATAACAATGTTTTTAACACTTCCTGCTCATAACAATGTTCATTAGTATAGAACTTATGAAAAATATAAAATACAAGGTCTCATAGAAATGAAGAGTAAATAACATATCTTGTAAATCCATTGAATTTTAAATTTAAAATAATTTTATACTAATTTAAATTTTTTATAGACAATTTTCATCAAGTCCAAAAAGAAAATAATTCAATGTAATTTTATTAATATATAAAAATTATTTGATCATTTATTAATCATTTATATCGATTACTTTTTAAATTTACAATGTTACTTATAAATAATCAAAGTTAAATTTATATCTTTAAATATAAAGTGTACACTTGCCTGCCTATCCTACCTATTTAACACTTACTATTCATTATAAAATATAATATAGTAAATGTAAAATATTATAATGCAATTTATTTACCAATATGCACAAGTGCATTGTACTTCACTAAACCACTTTATAAAACTCAAACATATCGATAACATTAATATACCAACTAAGATATATATAGTGTTTTAACTCATTCAAACACTTCTAACATTTTTAATATATTGGGATAATTACATTAATATCCTGAAATTTATCATATTTATATATATATTTCTAGAAATTTATATTTATATATACTCTCTAAAAATTATAATTTACATATATGCCTTTGAAAAATTTAATCGTAATATTTTGACTTTTAAAATAATAAAAATATTTTCAATTCATAATATATTGCAAATAAAATAATTAAAGTTTATTTAGTGTTAAATATCAAAAATTGTCATAATAAAAATAGAATATTTTTAAAAATAATTAATATATATTGTGATATATATGTTTAATAGGTTATATTTGGACTAAATATAAAATATAAATTAATTACAAATTTTTATTGATTTTAAAAAAGCTTTTAATTTTTAATTTTGAAATTTATTGAAGTTTTAAATATAAAGTTTTGTAAATATAAAACTTCCAAGGGATATATGTAAATATGATAAATTTCAGGGGTATAAATATAAATTTTCTCTAATATATTTATAATTATATATATTTAAGCATGAATGCCACTGGATGATAAACACCACTTCAGTAATCCGATGTGAAAATTGTCCTTACTACAAGCACCTATAATAATTTCAGGCATTTCCAGAACTAATTGGATAATTTAAAACTATATAAAATTAGAGGATCAGTTCTATAATTTTCCTTAATATAAAAGTGTAAGATCCATGTGTACGATTGCATGTGCACATACTATTATTAATGTAATGGGTTTTGATAACCATCGAATTGGTTTTCAATTTGGACCACTCACTCCTGTATATAAGTTAGGGTTTTTGAACTAAATGGATATACACATTTATATTCCGAGTGGAGGTGAGGGGCACCTGTAATTACCTTATGAAGTGTTCGATTTTATGTCATTTTTGTCGATTTTCTTTGTTTTCTTAGATCTAACTTTTCTATTGTTTAAATCTATTCCTTTCTTATAGATTTGTCCTTTCTTCGTCCATGCATCCACAATAGGCAAATCCTTTGTTTATGGAGCAGCTACTCATGCAGTTGTTGAATGCCATGCGAATGCAATTGAACAATCACTTTCAGCTGATGGTAGTATTCATAGCCCAAGGTACTCCTCCTGCTCTTGTTGCAACCCTTGCGTCCAGCCGGATTTCTTGGAGATATGTGTACCATTGGTTTGACCATTTATCGTGATTGCCACAATATCATTCATGAGACGGTACTTAGTGTTTGTGCGAGTTTCCTACTTGTCTTCAAGGACGGCATTGCAGTGGTACAATGGTCTAAACGTTGCAACTCGTGGAGATTGGAGTATTTTTCTAGAGATCTTCAAACATGCATTTGGGCATGCAGACGATTGTGACAATACTTTTCAATAGTTGCATCATATTCGTCAGAAGCCATTCGAGTTGGTGATGCAGTTTGGTGTTCGCTTTTGGAGCCTTTTGCTACATGCAGAGCCTAACATGTCAAAATGCATCAAGTTAGGTATGTTGTGACTAGCACTTCATCAAGACCTTGTGGGGCTTGTGCATGCACTAGCTCCAGTGACTGTTGACGATGTTTTGAGGCTAGCACAACGATATGAGTCATCACCTCTCCCACTTGCATCTTCATGTTCTCTCATTCCATTTCATGTTGGGGATGGTCCTGCTTCGATGGAGGTTGATGTTGTTGCTACTCGTGTACCAGCATAAGGTTGGGCCATGGACGAGGACGTGGATGTGCAATTTGTTGTTAGGCATGTGATGAGGTTGGACCATGTATCGGCGCTGTCAATGGGTTCCGATTGGCGTCCCTCATTTTGGGGTGGAAGCCCTGGCATCAACAACATTCAATTGGTGTCGCTACAGTAGAAGGTCCTGATGCAGTGGGTCTTTCGGGAAACGATGAATCGCATGAGTAAAGGGGGGTCCTTGTGCGAATAAATTAGTGATCTCTTCGTCTTTTCTTTCGGGAGTATTATCAAGGGCTTCACTCAACACTAGTTCATCCGGTCTTTACTTTTCAAACTCGATTTAATCACACGTCATATCCTGTTTTCCTTCTAGTGTTAGTGGATACAGGTTCGAGTTTGTCCTTTATTTCTCAGTCTGTTGCTACACATTGTAACCTTCATTTGCATTATGTAGTAAAACTAGTCTTCATTATATACGGCAACGAACACACTCATGCTTGTTTATGGGATGAAGTTAACATTGTTGTTCGTGTAGACGATCGTGAGCTTGAGCTTCAATCTCTACAGGTGGTGCCGAGTCAAGCTTTTCACCTTATTCTTGGTATGGATTGGTTGACTCGCAATCATGTCAAGTGTGACTTCAAAAAGTGTCCTCCCTGTTTACTCTCCTTCATCTTTCTTCCATTCCTTTACTTCTATTCCACTTTGTCCATATGTTTCCGCCTCTGCTTCATCACTTTTGTTTCACCTTAATTCCAACAATCTTCCCTTCATGTTCATCATTTCCTCTCTGGATCCATCAGATGATTGTTGTGCTGTAGTTGTTGATCAACTCAAGAAGGAATATGCTGATCTTTTCAACTTCGACTTGTCATCTGGGAAGATTGCGACACGCCACCCTATTCCAACTGGAGATGCTAGGCCAATCAAGGTACCTGTTCGGCGTCGAGTCACCAAAGGAGCTCAAGATCTTACGAGCGAATGTCAAAGAGATGTTGGAGAAGGGTGTTATCCAAAATCTCGAAGTCCTTGGGCGTGCGAACCTCACCTTGTGACGAAGCCTGATGGGAGCTTCGATTCTGCATTGACTATCGCCCATTAAATGAGGTAACCGTCTCAGATGTGTACCCACTTCCTCATACTGCAGACCTTTTGGATCGATGGGGCGGAGCCGTTGGTTCACCAAGTTAGATCTCGCATCTGGATATTGGCAAGTTCCGATGGCTGACATGGACATTCCCAAGACTGCTTTTCGGACACCATTTGGCCTGTACGAGTTCTTGGTGATGCCTTTCGGTTTGAGCAATGCTCCAGCAACTTTCCAGCGTATGATGGACGAGGTTCTTTGCGACATGCCGGAGGTGACTGCCGATTTCATCGATGATGTTTTGATCCATTCATGGAACGTTGGGAGGAGCATGTCAGTGATGTACGCAAGGTTTTGGATCGGCTGGAAGTTGGTTGAAGTTGAAGCCATCTAAGTGTGTGTTTAGATCCAAGGACACCACTTATCTGGGTTATTGCATTTCATATAAAAGGTTTGCAAGTCGATCTTGACAAACTAGTTGTAGTTTTGAAGTTCCTTAATGCCGAAGTGAATGATGTGCAACGCTTTCTTGGCAAGGTATAATATCTGGGTCGTTTTGTGGATCATCTTTTGGATCATACTGCATTGTTGCGGGCGTTGTTAAAGTCGTCAATAACTTCTTTTGTTGGTCTAAGGATTGCAAGCATGCATTTGCAGATTTCAAAGAGCTGTTGACGACTCCTTCAGTTTTGGTGTAACCGGATTATACTCGTCCTTTCATCTTATGCGTAGATGCTTCTAACATCAGTCTCGGGGGTGTATTATTGTAGAAGAGTACGAATGTCTCTGGCCAACGACATCCATTGCATACATCAGCCATACGTTGCAACTAGCAGAGGTGAACTACTCACGACAGAAAAGAAGTGTCTAGCAGTAGTTTGTACTTGCATAGTTCTTAGACATTGTTGGAAGTGACCATGCAGCAGTCACTTCGTTGTTAAAGCGGAAGAATTTGATTGGTCGTATTGCTTGGTGGGCCTTAAAGCTTCAAATTTACAACTTTGAAGTTCTTCATTGCCCAAGGAGTTCCATGGTTGATGCTGATGCTCTTTTTTGAGCTCCTCTTCCACCTTTTCTTTTTCTTCTACCCTGAGGAGCCACTTTTCCAGCATTAGTGGTTATTTTGTGGGGACTGATTTAAATGATCATTTGGTTGGTAGTGCCTTCGGTCTTCATTCCACGTTTTCTCCATACTTACCATGATCTTATATTCTTGGTGGGCACATGGACATCATTGTGATGAAGAAACTCGCAGATCTTAATATTGGCCGGAGTTGCGAGGATGATTTGATATGTGTGTAGCTGTGGTGGTGCTAAGCTCGCAATACTCCTCCATGTGCTTTGGAAGGATTGGAGTCAATTGCAGTTTCTCGTCCATTTGAGTTGGTGGCATTTGATTTGATGGTACCTTTTCCGCAATCAACTGTTGGCAACGAGTACATTACTATTGCTTCTAACTACCTAACTCGTTGGGTAGAAGTTGGTGCTCTTGCTAGTGCGACTGCTTCTGTTGTTGGTTAATTTTTCCTTAATGGGTCATGTTTCAGCATTCTTGTCCGGAGCGAATTCTCTCAAGACAATGATCTTGCATTTATGGCTGAGGCATTTTATGTTTTGACATCTCGACTAAGGATACGCCACTTTCACAAGTGCTTATCATCCTCAAACAGATGGTTTAGTGGAATGGCTCATCAGAACCTTCAAGGGGATGATTGCGAAGTATGTGAACTTTCAACATTCGGATTGGGATGGTTATCTGCCATCTCTCCAATATGCTTATGTCACTGGAGTACAAAGTTTCATTGGTATTTCCCATATAAGCTGTTATATGGTGATGACCCGATGTTGCTAACGGAGTTGGGTTTGCCTTCTTGGTTACCATGAGCTATTGATTATAGGTCATGGGATCGGTATCTGACAAGCATTCTTCCATTGGTTCGTATGGAGTCAGCTAAACACTTGGGCCGCATACAAGTAGGACAACAACAATGCTACAACTCGCACCATAGTCCTCCTGTAGAGTACAAGGTTGATGAACTGGTGTTAATTCGTTTTCCTAAGCTTACGATATGTTGTTTAATTAAGAGTTCCTTCCTCAGTGGAAAGAACCGTATTGAGTGTTATGGCAAGTAGGGCCAACAAGTTTATGAGGTTCGGCACAACATTCAACCTGATCTCCAAAGATTGTACACGTGCAATGGTTGAAGCGTTTGTGCAATGGGAATAAGTTGTGCAGCCTACAAATCCACCAATGCCTCCTCTTGATGTTCCTCTAGATCTGGGCCATTTACTAAAGAACCCTAACCAACTTACATCCTTCCAAGATGAGGAGATGATGTAAATCCATGTGTACGTTACATGTGCACATACTATTATTAGCGTAGTGAGTTTTAATAGTTATCAAATTAGTTTTAATTTGAACCACTTGCTCTTATATATAAGTTAGGGTTCTTAGACTAATAAATATACACATTTCTATATTCCAGAGTTCTCACAGAAGGAGAATAATATATCTATTTAAATATACGAAAGGGTAAAACGTTAAAGATTACAGCTCACTTAATTAAGATTCGAACTTCTGACTCTGCATAATGATAGTCAAGTATTAATAATTTACATTTGCAAATATTGCAATATAAAGTCATTCTTCCTCACATCCTGAGATTTCTTATAAATATTAAAAAAGAATTTATATATTAGTAAATAATATCCCCTCTCCTCATAAACAATACACAGACCTATATGTATATAGTTCTATATTCTATGTAATTATTATATATTTTATTTTCTGTTTATGTTTTATATACATATGCAATGATGTCTTTGGATATATGTATTTAAATATGATGCATGTGTATGTGTGCATATTATAATATGTAAGCTATGTTTGGAAGTTATTATTGAATCGGTATTAAATTTAAACTTGTTAATCATTCTTCTTATTATTTAATGACGATCCTTTTTAGCTTGAGGATTTGCTGATAGGATGGCCCTGTTTAATTAGTTAATTGACGTGTTGTTCGTGAAGAGGTGTTTTTAATCATAACACGTATATAATGTACTATATGGCACTCCCTGAAACTGGTAATAGCTGATACGAATATTCAAATATGTTTAAATTTAACGTCTTTAATCAAGTCACGTTTTCACTCGACAATATAGTTTTATAAATATGCGTAATAACATTAATATTTATTCTATAAACGGAAAAGTGATTAAAAAGGTTTAAATTTAGTAAATTTAATGAGATATGCATTTTCAGTCGCAGAGTTCAGTGAATAAAAATTATGGAAACACGAAATCACACACAAAGTGCATTGCATTTATTCTCATTCCTTAAAAGAGAAATAAAGGGTAAAGAAATAATAAAATAAAAAAAAAAAACAGTTTTAATTTTATTTTATTCAAATACAGTAAAAATAATTTGCTTAACAACGGGGACATGCATATGTTTACCACTAATATGTGTGTGTGTGTGTGTGTAACATTGCACGTTTTGATTAATGTTTAAATGAACTTGGGAACGGAGGTTAAGGGGTGGGAAGAATATATCTATTTAAATATATGGCAAGGGTAAAACATTACATTTAAACTCACATAGTGGTGTCTATTACAAGTAATTGGGGAAACTCGGATTCGAACCTCTGACTCTGCATAATCATACAGGTTAAAAGTAATATCTATTATGAATCGTGGTCTAGAAAATGTATTAAATAATTTTGTTCAACAATAATTTACATTTGCAAATATTGAAATATAGTACAGGTCCTGAGATTTCTTATAAATATAAAATAAATAAATAAATAACTTTATATATAGTTAATACCCTCTCCTCATAATATGTGTATAATTCTATATGCTGTGTAATTCTTAAATATTTGTATTTCTGTTTATATTTTATATACAGAAGCATGTTATGTCTTTGGATATATGTATTTAGCTAAGGTGTATGTGTGCATGTAAGCTATGTTTGGAAGTTATTTTATTGAACCGCTATTAAATTTAAACTCATTAATTATTCTTCTAATGACGATCCTTTTGCTCGCTTGAGGATTTGTTGCAGTATGTTATAAGATGGCTTTCTTATTTACATTCGCTTTCTCCTGATGAATCCTGGATTTAAATATTAATAAGTTATTGATTATTTAATTAAGTAAAATACATATTATATTCTTTAATTAAAGAAAATAAAATAATCAAACTAATGAATAATATTATTAGCCTGCTAGTTTCTGATATCGTTTAAATAATCGCACATTGTCCGGATACTCAAGTCAAGAAGCTCTTAATAAAGTCTTCTTTTGCTTTATATATATATTATGAATAAGATCTACTAATAAACTTGATATAGAAAAAGAAAATTGATGTGATTTTAATTATAAATACTTATTATTGAAAAAGAACAAAAAAACATATAAATGTAAATCATTCTCAACATGTTCCACAACAAAACGTGTTGTTAAAGCGTCATAACTAAAGTATTAATTAATTTATAATACTTGAATATGGTAAATTATATGATTATATATTACATATGAGACATGCATTTGCCATGTCAGTATAAAGTACGCTTTTAAGATAAATATATATAGTTGTGTAAACCAATCCTAAAACATTAAATTTTATTTTGTAACAATACAACTCTTTGTATATATATAGTTAAGATATACACGTGTTTTATTTGTGTATATAAATTTTATCTGTTCATCTCTCCATTGAGCAGTGGTGAAAATAAGAGATAGGCTACTATTGTCAAGTCAGTTTTTGAATACTTAGCGGTTGGGAGAAGTATTAGTGCAATCTACATTAAATAGGAAAAAAGATTGAAATTGAACACAATGTTTTAACCTAAGAATTTTAAATTTAAAAGAATAAATTTAAAAGGATGTGCTGCGGCCTTAAACTGCTATTGAATTATAATATATTATAAATTTTTTAGCAAATATTAAAACACATAGATACATAATGTTATATATCCACACACAAAATATTTTATATTTTATATAACATACACTGTAAGATGTTGTATACTGTATATACTCATGTATATATACACACATGCGTAGTGACACATGGGTGGTGATCTGCCCTCATGTGTTAGTGCCACGTGTTGCATGTGTGTCATGTGGCAGAGGGTCTCCTGTATATAAATAGGGTTTTATACATGAATAAAGGATCACGTTCTGTGTGTATTTATCTGTTCTTTCATTGGTGAGAAGTTAGGTATTCTTTTTCTTTCACCTCTTCCTTTTCTTCTTTCCATGGCAATGAATATGGAAACAGCTTTTAGCATTATTACTATTGCTATTGATACACAAACTAAGTTGTTGGAGTGCTTTGTTGAGGGTCCATCCTCTTCTTCCCCGCCTAAGCCTTCTGCCAGGGGATCTGCTTCTAGTGCTCCTTCGTCTTCTTCACAGGTCACAAATCGAGGGTTCGACCCCGATCTTTTTGTGGTGATCCAGGAGATGATGTATATCATTGGTTTAATCATTTCTAGGTTATTGTTCGTTACCATGGTTGGGATGAGGCTCGTGCTCTTAAAGAATTTCCTACATGTTTGGTGTCAAGCCACGATCCAAGAACCAGGAAGAAAGCAGAATTCCAAGAACAGGAAGGCTTGTCTCAGGAACAAGACCGAGAGCAGGACAGGAACAGGACGGATCCAGGAGCAAGACAGGATTAGGATAGGATCCGGGAGCGAGACAGAAAGGTGCAAGACAGGATCCAGGAACAAGACAGGAACAGGACGGGATCCGGGAGCGAGACAGGAAGGTGCAGGACAGGATCCAGGAACAAGACAGGAACAGGACGGGATCCGAAGCAAGACAGGAGTAGGACAGGATCAAGAGCGAGACAAGGAGAGAACAAGAAGCAGGAGCAAGACAAGAACAAGACAAGACAAGATTGATCGTAGTAAGACTGGTGTTGATAGTAACTGATTGTACAACAATTAGGTCGGAGCTTTTATGCTCACAACTCCAAGAGCTAATCTAGGCATGAGTGCTAAAAGTGGTTGCATTGCAAAGTGACTAGTGCATGCAGAGGCTAAGATGAGTCCACATGTCCCTTATCCTTAGGCATATCCTGTGGCATATCCTGTAGGAATATCCTGCAACCGTATCCTGTTCCGGAATCCTGTAGGAATATCTGTAGGAAATCCTGCAACCCGTATCCTGTATCCGGAATCCTGTATCCTGTATCGGGTCGTGACAGCACCTCCTCCCTAAAGACGAGTTCCACGAGTCTTGGGACCTGGTTTAGCAGGATAATGCCGATGGAAGGCAGCAACTTGGAAGAAGCATGGAGTAAGTTGGATGCAGGTTCCCAAGTGCGATCAGTAGGCAAATAACCTTTCCAATCCACCAAGTATTGGAGTTGGCGGCGATGAAGACGAGAATCAAGGATGGCTGCAACTTCGTACTCAGGTTCAGTGTCAATGACCACAGGAGGGGAGAAAAACACGACCGGGAAGAGAAGAAGGATGATACGGCTCCAACAAGGAGGTGTGAAACACAGGATGAAGTTTCACCGGATGGTAACTCGAGTCGGAAAGCTACAGGATTTACCTCCGCCACGATCCTGTAAGGGCCCAATCGTTGAAAATCCAACTTAGAAGAAGGCCTGTTGGTGCGAATGTGTCGACGAAGAAGCCACACGAGATCACCAATCTTGTATGCAGGTGCCGGCTGACGGTGAGCATCAGCATGATGCTTGTATCGTTCCTGTGCCTGCTGAAGATGAACCTGGAGATCATCCTGTACCTGCCGAAGATGCTGAAGACGATCCTGTACTGCAGGAGCGGAAGAAGGAGAAGGGGAGGAGCAAAGTCAAAACGTGGATGGTGGCCTGTAAGAGCAAAGAAAGGTGTCTGTCCTGTAGATGCGTGAATGGAGTTGTTGTAGGCAAACTCCGCCATTGGAAGAAGGTCCAACCAGTTGTCCTGCTGGTAACTGATGAAGCAACGAAGATACTGTTCCAAGGTCTGAATTGTGCGTTCGGACTGCCCATCAGTTTGGGTGATATCCTGAAGAAAGATCCGCTTTAACCTGTAGACTCCGAAGAAGCTCTCGCCAAAACTTGGACATGAATTGTGGACCTCGATCGGAAACAATGCTCTCAGGAAGACCATGATGTCGGAAACCTCACGGATCACCAACTCGGCAGTTGTCTGACCTGTAGCTGTCTTGTTGCAGGGTAGGAAATGAGCCTGCTTGGTGAAACGGTCAACCACCACAAGAACTGCATCGAATCCACGAGAAGGAGGAAGATCTGTGAGGAAATCCATAGAAATGGATCTCCAAGGAGCAGAAGGAACAGGAAGAGGACGAAGAAGACCAGAGGGTGCATGATGAGGCATCTTCGACCTTTACAAGTGTCACAACTCCGTACAAACCTTCCACAAAACCTCGCAACCCAGGCCACCAATAGTTGCGAGTCACCAACTCCACTGTCTTGGCCACACCAAAATGTCCTGTAGCCGGGGTATCATGACAATCCTGTACCACACGAGTCCTGAAATACCAACAGGAACGTACAGGAGACCTTCCCGGTACAGGAGTCCATCCTGTATGGTGAACAGGTTGTAGTCTGGACGGGAACTGGAGGAAGAGGAACTTGCAACGTCAGGATGAATGTGTGAGAACACATTCTTTGCCAAGTCGTCTGTAGCCAACTGCGAACGGATGTCCTGTAGGAGTGTTGAATTTGCTGGAGCCTGATGAACCTGCAGTGCCGCAAGCCGGAAACGATCAGGACCCAACAACACTTGCCTTTGACAGTCAAATGCAGGATCGCCCGGGCTTGGTGCAAGGTAAGAGCGCCTAGACAATGCGTCCGCCTTGCCATTCCGAAAACCGGGCCTGTAGACGATGACGAAGTCAAAACGTGATAGGAACTCGCCCACCTAGCCTGTCGCCGACTGAGAACTCGAGCCGTTTGAAAGTACTCCAGGTTCTTGTGATCCGTAAGAACTTGTACAGGATGTGCAGCACCTTCCAGGAAATGCCGCCACTCCTCAAACGAATCCACAATGGCCTTGAGTTCCTTGTCATGAATCTCGTATTGATCTCCGCCGACAGGAACTTACGAGAGTGAAAAGCTACAGGATGAAGCAACTTGTTCTCCAACTTGTGATAGGACGGATCCTACTGCAAAATCCGAGGCATCTGCTTCAATGAAGAAAGGACGAGAAGGGTCAGGATGTGCTAAAATCGGAGCTGTCGTGAAGGCGTCCTTGAGTGTTGTGAATGCATGTTCCGCCTTGTCGGACCAAGAGAAAACCTGTGCGCTTGGTGAGTTCGTGAGTGGAAGTACACGCTTGGAGAAGTCCTGTATGAACCGCCTGTAGAAGTTTGCAAAGCCAAGGAACAACATTGTACATCTCGTACAGACTTGGGCCTCTCCCACTCCACGATGGTCTTCACCTTGTGCATGTCCATGGAAACGCCAGCAGGAGAGACGATGTAGCCCAAGAACTCCACGAATCCCTATCGAAAAAACACTTCTCCAACTTCGCATACAGGCCATGCTCGCGAAGCCGCTGTAGAACTATCGTACATGCTTGTCATGTGCCGCCTGGTCCTTGGAGAAAATCAAAATGTCGTCGAGGTAGATCACCACAAACTGGTCCAAGAAGTCACGAAAGATGTCGTTCACCATGTGTTGGAACACGGCTGGGGCATTGGTAAGGCCGAAAGGCATTACCGTGTACTCGAATGTCCATACCTTGTACGAAAGGCAGTCTTCCACTCATCGCCGGGACGAATCCGTACAAGGTTGTAGGCCCCTCGTAAGTCGATCTTCGTGAACACCTTTGCTCCTCGCAGCCGATCGAGAAGTTCCGGGATCAATGGCAACGGGTACCGATTCCGAATGGTGACTTGATTCAAACCCCTGTAGTCCACAACCAAACGTAAACTCCCATCCTTCTTCTTGACAAAGAAGATAGGCGCTCCTGCAGGGGACTTTGAGTGACGAATGAAGCCGGATGCCAAGTTGTCCTCGATGTACTGACGAAGAACCTCCAACTCTGTGGGTGACAATGCATAAATCGGTCCGAATGGTGGAGTCTTTCCTTCCGCAAGATCAATAGGACAGTCGTAGGACCTGTGAACAGGAAGAACTGCAGCCTTGTGCTTGTCAAAAACGTCCTTAAAGTCGTGTACTTGGATGGTAGGGAAGAAGGAGGAGAAGGAGAAGGAGAAGGAGAAGGAGATTGAAAAACAGGAGAGTCGGATACAGGAAAGGTAGAAGAGGACGTAGGAGTTACTTGAAAGGCAAAAAGGTGGAAAGGAGCAGGATCAGTGGCGAGTTCATGCATGGTAGTGGTAAGAACTCGGAGAGGAGAAGGAGGGAGCTGTGACTGAAAAAGAGGAAGGATCTTGGGGGTGGAACAGAAGCAGTAACAGAAAGAGGCAGGATTGGAAAAAACCTGTGTGGATGTTGACGAGTGTACAGGATTGGAAGAATCCTGTACAGGAGTCCGTGGTTGCGCAGGAGTGGAAAGCCTGCGAATGTGCTGACGAATCAACAGGAGGTGGATCCTGTTGAGGAGGAACCTTCGACACTGATACAGGATTGGAAGAACCCTGTACAGGAACAAACTTACAGGAGTGGAGAGAGCCTGCGGATGTGCTGAGGAACTGACATGAGGTGAATCCTGTCGAGGAGGAGTCTTCAACACTGGTACAGGAACAGGCACGGTCAATCCTGTAGCTTGTACTGCCTCAGATACTAAGGATGTATCCTGCACACAGGAAGGTACAGGATTGATCCTAGCTGGAGAGGAAAACGTGAGCGTCCTAGACCTCCAGTCGATCTGCGGATTTGCAACAACGAACCATGGCATGCCCAAAATGATGGGAGTCGACCGAGTCTTGATCAAGTTGAAGGAAATTGAACAGTTGAATGTGCCATGACTGAGAGAGGTTGTAGCATGGGTAACTGCCAGAAGCAATCAGACGCCCATCGGCCACCTCTACAGGAACTGCACGCTTCAACTTCACCACCGAAATGCCATGTTGAGTTGCAAAAGTGTCATCCATGAAGCATGCATTTGCACCAGTGTCTAACAGGCAAACTCCTTGAGCTCTCGATTATTAAGATGAATGTGTACAGGAAACTTAAGTGATGGAATGGTATGAGCAGCACCAATGGAGCCTGCACCTACGTCCAACTTCGCGGCTCCTAGACGAAGTGGACATTGGAGTTTTCCGACTGAACTTCAGCTTCAACTTCACGCGTCTTGAAGTTCCTGGCTTTAATAGGACATCTGCCACCTTGTGTCCTGCTCCACCACAATACAAGCACAGGTTCTCACGCGACGTTGCTTCTCAGCAGCGGAAAGAGGCCACGCTTGGATTTCTCAACCTCCATAGGAACTACTCCAGAAGGTGGTGCAGGAACATGTACCACAGCTGCAGGATTGGTTTGCAGGAACTGCTGACGGGATCTTTCCTGACGACGCTCGAACAAACGGTTGTCGCAACGAACAGCTTGTTGCATGATCTCCGCTAATGTTTGGGCATCCGGTAACGTAAGGAGAAGGTCCTTCACGTCATCCCTCAACCCAAAACGGAAGTGTTCGATCAATGCAGTCTCGTCCCATGGAATGTTCGTGCAAAGTTGCTGAAATTCGGATGCATAGACGGAAGCTGGTCGGGATCCTTGAGTGAGCTTCCGTAACTTCGTGCATGCAGAACGGTACTTATCAGGATCTCCAAACAGGCTTCAAAGGCAGCCACGAAACCTTCAAAGTCTTCCATCAATGGGTCGTCACGCTCCAGCAAGGGGGCAACCCAAGCCCGTGGAGATCCACTTAGTAAGGATGCCAAAAGCCACCTTTTGAGCATCAGTCGAGTAGCGCGTGGTTGCATGCGGATCAAGAGCCGGATCTGATTCAGGAAACCTTGGAAATCGGCACGATTGCCACTGAACTTCTCTGGCATGCTAACCTTCGGCTCCGAAGAAAAGTTGATGAAGAGGGAACCACCGATGCCTGAGAGAGAGCCTGCGCAGCAGCCTTGGAGGATGCATCAGCAGCTGCATGTGCCGCATTGGTGGAACCTTGCAGTCGGTGACCACTTGGCGCAAAGTGGCCAGCTCATGAAGCAACATTTGGTGCTCGCGTTGAAAGTGCTCAAAATCAGCCATGATCTATGAAAAAAAAGGAGGAAAACGAAGGAAAAGAATCAAGGAAAAAAAGAGTAGCTGGAAAACGGAGAGCTATGAAAGCAGTTACTATCAAACTGTCAAGCCACGATCCAGGAACCAGGAAGAGACAGGATTCCAAGGACAGGAAGGCTTGACTCAGGAACAGGACCGAGAGCAGGACAGGAACTAGGAATAGGAACAGGACGGATCAGGAGCAAGACAGGATCAGGATAGGATCCGGGAGCAAGACAGAAGGCAGGACAGGATCCAGGACAAGACAGGAACAGGACAGGATCCGGAGCAAGACAGGAAGGACAGGATCCAGGAGCGAGACAGGAGAGAACAGAACAAGGACAAGACAAGAACAAGACAAGACAAGATTGATCGTAGTAAGACTGGTGTTGATAGTAACTGATTGTACAACAATTAGGTCGGAGCTTTTATGCTCACAACTCCAAGAGCTAATCTAGGCATGAGTGCTAAAAGTGGTTGCATGCATGCAAAGTGACTGCATGCATGCAGAGGCTAAGATGAGTCCACATGTCCCTTATCCTCTAGGCATATCCTGTGGCATATCCTGTAGGAATATCCTGCAACCGTATCCTTGTCCGGAATCCTGGTAGGAATATCCTGTAGGAAATCCTGCAACCCGTATCCTGTATCCGGAATCCTGTATCCTGTATTCAGGTCGTGACATTTGGAAGGCCCGGCGCTCAAATGATACAATGGATTGGCTGTGGAGATTCAAGCCAATAGTAATCGGTTGATGGAATGCCTCAAACGTACGTTTGGCAAAGTTGAGAATTCAGATGATGCTTTCCAACAACTGCATGCGATACGACAACATCCTGGTGAGTTTGTTATGCTGTTCAGTATTAGATTTGGGAATTTAGCTTGGCGTGCATATCCTAACATGCATGAGCCCATTAAGCTCGGTATGTTATGGCCGACTATGCGACCCAAACTCGTTCGATTCATTCAGGCTCTTCGACTACCACATTGGAGAAAGCTTTTGCACTAGCTCAACGATTTGAGTTGGTGCCTGGTGAGGGCCGTGGTCCCCTAGGCTTGGGTTACCTGCTCCTCCTATTTAGCGTGCTGATCTTGTCAGAGTTTTAACCCAAAGGGCCAACACGTGGCATCACGTGGCTGCCAGGTGGCCATTCGGCGTTATCACCCTATGTGAGCAACGCTAAGTTTCCCAGAACAACCCAATAACCCCTAAGGTTAGACTCTAATGCCCAAGTGGACAGGAGACTTAGGGTTTAGCCTAAGTCTCCCTAGAGTGTCTACCCCCAAAACCCTTGAGGGATAACCCTAGTTGACTTAGGGTTTAGCCTAAGTCTCCCTAGAGTGTCTGCCCCCAAAACCCTTGAGGGATAACCCTAGTTGACTTAGGGTCTTGCCCTAGAAGACCTAGACAGGCTCATGCCCTAACCCCCATCAAGGAGACGTGTGTTCCACACATACCCCTAGACAGAGCTAAGGCATCGTCACTTACCCCTTGAGGAATCACCCTCATCCGGGAGTACAACCCCTTTAGGGCGACAAGGGTACCCTGAACCACAACTAACCCCTAAGGGTTTGAATGGCCAAGTTATACCCTAGACCTAGGGTTAGTACTTAGTGAGGACACGAGTGTGCGCCGTAGGCGGACACGAGTGTTCTGCTAAGCAAACTCCCTAAGGCTAGGTTTAGGATAACCCTAAACACATAACCTTGCGAGTGCCTTACGAAAGGGCTTCTGCTAATGAGCTTAGGTTGTTCAACCCCTGGATTCCAAGGAGAACACTCCCCTAGCTAAGTGTGCTAAAGCACACCTAGTTACGAGACCTAACCTCCCTTGAGCGGATGCCCAAGGCTTAACACCCTAGTGCAAGCACAAGCATGCCTGTTTGTTAGAGTATCCAACCCCTTAGCGACAAGCCCATGACATAACCCCAAAGGGTGTGCCTCGGGCGTTGTACCATGTGACGTTTAGCCCAGTGTCACATCTCCATGTGACACTGCCTTCCTCGATGTGGGCTATCATGCCATAGCCCTTAGATTTCAAAAGTTGCACTAGGTGCCACCAACGTGGCTCCTAAATGCCGACTCTAGAACCCCTCAATGAACCCTCAGGAACCAAGTAACATGAACATGTCAAACAAGATCCCACGCTCACAGTTGGACAAGGTCACGGATGTGCCTTACTTGGCCGTGAGTGCTACACCTAGCTTGACGTGGAGGAGGAGACTGGAGACAAGCCTCAACCTCTGCCTCTTGGAACGTGCATCCCAACAAGTCCTCCCAGGCATGGATTCGCCAACGTTAAGGGTAAGCTACCCCGAAGGTGGGACGTACCCCTGTCATCTGGAAGTTAGGGCGGTACAACAGAGGGTTGTACCTTAACGACACAAGTTAAAGCTTGCACCGGCAGAAGAGCAACGAACTCAGTCATGAACCCAGGAGCTCTCCTACGTATACTCTACCTTATTTATGTGACGGAGCCCCCCCCCCCCCCTGTTTTCCTATATGAAGTAAGTGGGCTGGCACTGAAATGCTAGCCCTTAGAGGAAAATGAGTTGTCCAAAAACTAATCCTAAAACCTAACCCCTAGGGGGGGTTAGGACGTGGGGTTAGGTCAACCCTAGGGTGTCCCTAACCCTTATTTTGACAAGCTATACTTTGCGGAAAACCCCTAACTGGAACGTCAAAACAGGGGAGAGTTTCTAAATGGAAGTGCTAGCTTCGCCTAGAGTTTTCTTGCAAATATCTAACGACACCCGGCCGGACCATCACTAGATACCCAAGTGGCACTATGCGGGCCTGTTTCTTCTACATCTAGGTTCGTCACATAATCCAATAGGTAACAACAGTCAACGTCCAAAGTAAAAGAGGAGTCATAGTAGAAACTATGACACATTAATGGAGGTGGACGCTGTTGCATATGTGCCCGCACGACAAGCCTTCATGGTCGACCTTGGGCCCACCCCGTGGACCACCTCCACAAAATCGTCCTGCTTCAGTTCCTGCTCATGGTGGTCAAAATCCACGGATTCATGACAGGAGGAATTGGAACAATGCAAGTTGACCCAATCAAGTTCATTTTTGGGCATGTTGACATACTTGGCGAGCATGTGATGTGTATCCTGATTGGCGTCCACCACATCCGGATTGGCGACCATATGTTCCAAATGGTGTGCCTGTGGCGGCCATTATGTCTGATGATGAGCTTTCAGATGATGAAGCCTCCCTTGCAGGTGGGTCTGTTGCGGAAAACCAGTAATTGTACGAGCAACGGAGGGATCCCGTGCAATGGAGATTTCGCCTCCATGTTTTTTCCGCTATGCATATCAAGGATTGCAAGTTCCACCAGATCATCCAGTTTTCACATTTAATGCACGGGTGAATGATTTTTCAATCATAATGCTTGTGGATATAGGATTCAGTATGTCTTCCATAACTACTTCTCTAGCGCATCGGTGCTCACTACCCTTGAGACGTGCAGATAAGGTCTTGCACATTTTATATGGTAATGGGCAGTCTCGTGCAGTATCACAATACACAACTTCGACTACGCTGATTATGTGTGCCAACTGTAAGTTTCCCTTTGGGTCTCTTAGGGTTGTCCCTTCCCAAGTCTTTGACATTATTCTGGGATGTGATTGGTTAAAGTAGTCGAAAGGTATGTGTGATTTTTCACTTTCTCCTCCCGTATTACGCTTGGAGTCTGTGTCTCTACAGTATGTTCCTTTGCGTCCAGATAAGCTTGTTGCTGTTTGTGTCACGCATATAAACTCCTTTGATTCCGGTTTTGGGGTGGTGTTTATCTCAACAGTTTCAAATGCCGGATCCGTCACTTGAGTATCAAGCACACTGCATCGAACAACTTAAGCAGCAGTATGCAAGTTTGTTTAAATTTGATCTGTCCCAAGGTGCACGTGTGAAGACTCGACACTGTATACCCACCGGCAATGCAAAGCCTTTCAAAGTCCCGGTTCGACGCAGGTCACCAAAGGAGTTATCAGCCATGCGAAACTATTACGATATGATTGGTAAACGAGTGTGTCGTCCGTCACGGAGTCCATGGGCATGTGAACCTCATTTGGTTCCCAAGCCTGATGGATCTCGATTTTGTGTGGATTACCGACCTCTAACGATGTTACCATCAAAGATGTTATCCACTTCCGATAGATCGTTTGGGTCAGAGTCGATGGTTTACTAAGTTGGATTTGGCATCAGGATATTGGCAGGTTCCTATGGCTGAGGAGGATATTCCAAAAACGGCCTTCCGGACACCATTTGGTCTTTACGAGTTTTTGGTCATGCCTTTGGATTGACTTCAGCTCCTGCCACCTTTCAACGCATGATGGATGAGCTTCTTTCATATATGCCTGATATCACTGCCGATTTTGATGATGTGCTCATTCATGGGTCTGGTTCTTGGGAGGATCACATTCATGATGTCGGCGCGTTCTTGAGCGATTTCAAGAAGTCGGCTTGAAGTTCAAACTTGAGAAGTGTGTATTCGGATTGACCGACACCACTTACTTGGGTTACCGTATATCTCGAGAGGGTTTACAGGTGGATCCAACGAAGTTGCGAGCTGTTCAAGAGTTCCCTCGTCCCTATATGGTATATGAAGTCCAGCGTTTCTTGGGCAAGGTGCAATACTTGGGTCAATTCATCGATCATCTTGCTAATCGAACTGCCCCTCTTCGGGAGTTAGTTCGTCCACAGGTACCTTTCAAGTGGACTCGCAGGTGTCAACATGCATTTGACCAGTTAAAAGAGTTCCTGACAACTCCACCATTGCTTCAATACCTAGATTTTACTCGTTCATTCATTTTACGAGTAATGCCTCAATATTAGTATTGGTGGTGTGTTGATGCAAACCAATGCTGTGGATCCTTCAATTTGACACCCAATGGCTTATATTAGTCGAGTACTCGAGCCTGCTGAGTGGAATTATTCCACTACTGAAAAAGAATGCCTTGCTATTGTTTGGGGTTTTGAACAATTTCATGCCTACTTACATGGGAGTGAAACACTTTTGGAGTGTGATCATGCTGCTGTCACTTCCTTATTAAAACGGAAGAATTTAATGGGTCGTGTAGCCAAATGGGCATTATGTCTCTAGTATATAACTTTAATGGTGCACATGCCTGGGTGAACAATGGTGGATGCGGATGCACTTTCTCGAGCACCCCTTTCTGATTCCACTTTGCCTGCTCATGCAGTAGCTGCAGCGTTTGGTTTGATACAAGCCCCTCAGGTATTCGATGCCGACTTACCATCCTTGGAACAGTGGCAGGATGCTCAAAAACATGAACCATGGACGAGGCAATTACGGATGCGTTTGCAAATTGTCTTTCGAACCTTAGTTTCGACAATATCATGCTCAGTTTCGACTTCAGGATGGTTTATTGTATTTTATTGGGACAAATAGAAGACAGATGGCTGTACCCTCTACATATGTTCCACACCTTCTTCGAGCATATCATGATTCACCTATTGTTGGAGGTCATCTTGGTCACCAACGAGTGTTGGAGAAGCTGCCGATCCTTTTATTGGCCAGCATGCGTGGTGATGTGATCAGGTATATTCAAAGCTGTCCCATTTGTCAAACTCGGAATTCCTCTACGACTCGGGCCATGGGGGTGTTAGAATCCATCAATGTCTCTCGCCCTTTTGAGTTAATTGCAGTGGATTTAATGGGACCTTTTCCACGTTCTTCTCAAGGTAACCAGTACATCATTGTCGTATCTGATTATTTAACTCGTTGGGTGGAGGTTGGTGCTCTTCCGGATGCAACTGCCATGTCAACAGCTTTGTTTCTGTTTCGATAATGTGGTTTTGCAGCATTCTTGTCCAGAGCGGATGTTATCAGATAATGGCCCCGCTTTCATTGCAGAGGTATTCCGAGTGTTGTGTGAGAGGTTAGGGGTAAAACACTATTTGCCTCTCCATATCATCCACAAACTGATGGTTTGGTGGAGCGATTGAATCGGACCTTCAAGGGTATGATCTCGAAGTATGTGAACTTCAATCACACTGACTGGGATTGGTATTTGTGATGCTTGAGATTTGCTTATGTAACAGCATTCAGAATTCGATTGGTATCTCTCCATTCAAACATTGTATGGATATGATCCTAAGTTGCCTAGTGAATTGGGGTTATCATGAATCTGCCACGTGCTGAGGATGCAAAGATGTGGACTCGACATTTGGATGCTGTTTTGCCTCTTCTATGTGTAGAGTCTGCTGAACATCTTGGTCGAACTCAAATACGGCAGCAATCTTCTTATAATGCACGAAATCAATTTCCACCAGATTTTGCTAATGGTGACTTCGTCGTGGTATGTTTTCCCAAGCTAACTGCACCTGGGCTTGCAATTGGCTTATTACATAAGTGGTTTGGTCCCTACTGAGTACTTTGAAAGGTTGGTCCTCAGGTGTATCAAGTACAATTAGTGGGATCTCATGAGGTTGAGATAGTTTACATAGTTCGAATGAAACGGTTTATCATTCGAGACCCGTTGAGTACATTTGGTCATACCTTAGATGAGCCAGCTCACATGAATCTAGGAGCATCAGATCCATCACCATCTACACAGCTACAGAGGGGAGGATAATGTAAGATGTTGTATACTGTATATACGCATGTGTATATACACACATGCGTAGTGACACATGGGTGGTGATCTGGCCCCCATGTGTCAGTGCCACATTTTGCATGTGTGCCACATGGCAGAGGGTCTCCTGTATATAAGCACGGTTTTATAAATGAATAAAGGATCACGTTCTGTGTTTATTTATTTTCTTTCAACACATAAAATATTCTAATTATAATTCAATACAATGAAAACTTGGAATAAAAAATTTTAGCTTTAGTATCATAAGTATATGTCAGTACATACATATATATACATATTAAACCATGCAAATTATGTATAACTTATGGGTTCTATAATCTGAAATACCATAGTGTTTCACACACACACACACACAGTTTTTATTTCAATGTGTGTGTGTGTGTGTAATAAATTTTATTAGCACCTATGAGAGGGAGAGGCATGTCTAACTGTAGACATCTAAAAACCATCCTTTAATGCTTGCTTGCATGCTGCTCTTGCCTGCATATACACATATAAGTGTGTGTATCTATATATAATGTATATTAAATATTAAATAGATTACTATTAATGGATTTACTACCTGGTCAATACTTCCCTCCAAGGTAGCTATTTCTTTGCTGTAGAAGCTTCAGACTAGTACAAACAGTATATATATGGTTATACATTATATGTTATAAATACAATTTTGTATAAAACATGCACATTATAAAAATTGCTTGCCTTGGGTAGATCTTGTGCGTGATCCTTATATATGTATCTTGTTGTAACTTAATGGAGAATATAGTCCTGAAATACCCCATTACATTCATTTTCTTTTGAAGATTTGGTGTTTATGGTATAGATTGTGTTAAATTAAAGTTAAATTTTGATCATTTGGTGTTTAAAATTATAGTTAAATAATGTTTATTTAAATTTAAGTATACACTAATATATATGTTCTTTTTAATATTTTTTTTCCCCCTGAGAAATCCCTTTGTTTCATTAGTATATGAAAGAGGTAAGAGGCAGAATTTTCAAAGCAGTAGATTTTTTGGTACAGACCAGGACGTGAATAAATGTATTAAAAATGCTAATGATTTTTAAAACATATAACACTTAAAAAATTACTTATACTGGGTAATACATATACAATTTTTAATTAGCATTAAAGAAAAATGCATTAAAAAAAAACAAAATCTAGGGCCCACTTTCCACTACCTTTTTAATAATAATTTTTTTATTAAAGTGATTAATTGAATTAAAAATAAATTATTAATATACAAATTTCATTTACTTAGTTATTGAAGAAGTTTTTACATATATATGTTACATAAGACATGTTTCTTATTCAATGTCTTTAATTTTAAAAAATACTTTAGAACTTCAACTCTTTAGTGCCTCCATTATTATTTTCTTATGTGAAACCATGTTCGATATACCTTATTACTCCTCTTTATATGTATATATGACAATGTATACATGAGAAAGAATGTATTTTTTAGCTATTCTATGTATAATATATTACATGTATATATATATATATATATATAAAACACACACACACACACACACACAATATATATATATACACACTCATGTACATATATATGTATGTCTATATATACATAAAATTGTTTATTTTAACTATTTATTGTCATTATATATATATATTATAGAGAGAGAGAGAGAGAGAGAGATTTATATACATATGTAAATTAATGTTATACATGCATATATATATATTTAAATTTAAATATAGCATTGTGCATGTTTTGGTTAATCTCTTACAAACCTTATGTTAATTTTAATATAAATAAAGTAACATTATATATATAGACACACACATCTATATATGTGTTATAGATGAGAGACCTTCTAAACACTCTACATGTTATCCACATTATTGCCTTTGTTGATGTTTTTTTTGCAAAATAAATAATTAAATATATCAAATGTGTATATGTATATATATATATAATATCTTACATGTAAATGATTGATATTTTACTGAATCTTCTATTTGCTCTTTATTATAAATCTTCCATTATGTATCGCTTTTCATCAATTTAATAATATTTCATTTATAAAACAACAAATGTATTATATAACAGAGTATTTATATTTCATAATAGGATGAAAACCCATTATATAGATAAATATTAAATCACTGTTCATAAAAATTGATAATTATAATTACATATGATAACAATATTTTCTTTTTCTTTTTATATTTTAGTAATAATAGGACATTGGGAACACCAAATGAAGACGTTCCTATGTATACTAACTATTGTTACTGTGTATATGTATATATTGCTCTTTACTACATCTATACAAGTGTACTATATACATGTATGTCTGTATATTTACCTAGGTAGGGATGTACTGATTAGAGTAGTATATACTTAATGATTAATGTGTACAGGAATACTTGTTGTATACTCTAGTTGCATACCCACTTAAATCACATTTTAACTTGTTGGTTTGTACTCATTTAAGATTAAGCACATGTATGTTGTCTTACGTTACTTGTTTAATATATATGCATACATATAGAATACATGTCAACATATCTACATCCATATATACATGAACTTATGCAGTAATGGGTGCATATTAGAAAATGTGTGTGTACTCATGGGCTATGAACATTTAAATGTTACATGTCATTTAGTGTATAATTGTTAATAAAAGCTTTATATTGAAATGGACTATTATATCGAATTATATCATTATGTTTTTTATGGCATGTCAATTTATATATCAAAAACTAGAATTAAATCTTATTGTGACACCCACACCACACCCACACAAACATGCACCAATGTAATGTATTCTTTACAAAATTATATCTTAATGCACACACCCTTACTTCGATAAGTTAAGTTTGAAGTTTGATTTAACACAGTTTTTTTTTTGTCTATATAGCTTTTGTATAGAATTGAGCTTAGTAAGATCTATATGTATAAGTGTTATGAGATTTTTCTGTTATTTTGTTTACAAAGTTTAAAGTTAAAAAAAAAACTATTTAAAATGGTTATAAAAACTTATAATACAATATCATTACGATATTTTAAAAGTGTTAGTATTATTAAATATTTATTAATATAGTAAACATTTATTGATTTATTTAATAATTATAAATATTTAATAATCTATTGATGATGTGAGAGAGAGAGTTTTGAAACAAATTTATAAAATATGTCTATATTATAAAAAAATCGATTTACACATTAATAGGTAGTTCATATCTGCACATTGGGCATGTATTATGCTTCTTTAACCAAGGAGAGTATACAGCCTTCGTGATAAGGATGGTTGCACGGCATCTCCTTCACCATGGTACCAATGTCAAATTCTTCCTGACACAGGGCACATCATTTCTTTTACTGAAATACACACACTCGGCATTTCATGTATAGATGACACTGAAGCCCCTTGACTAACATATTCAGGAAAGCTTAGCAATTCCAAGTTAAATTCAAAACCATACAGCTCTATGTTATATGGATCATCTACATCTCCATACAGCTCTACCTCTATATTATGCACCCAACCATGTGCTATGTTATACGGATCATCTGCATCTCCATACAGCTCTGCCTCTATATATTTACCCAACCCTGCGATATGCTATATGGATCATCTGCATCTTGATGGGTTACCTCAGATAAAACATTTATAATACTAAACTGATAAAGACTTAACTCTATGTTATCTATACCAAGCATGTGAAAATTTAATTCCGTGTTATCGTTCTCCTCTTGCATACTCTCAATACCATACTCATCCATATTTGTATTTGCATCTTCATTTAAATTAAGATTGTATATTCGATAGATTTCTACATATTCTACTTCATTATCATTTTGAATATTATAATCCATATGTGATATTACATTTACATCTTCGTTATGATTCTCCTCTTCTGTAAAATTTGACATGCTAACTAAGATAAATATTTCCTAAAACATGTATAATCCCTAATGTCCTTCGTGCTAATTAACCCTAGAATTATTAAAAGTAAAACCTTAAAGGTATAAATTAATTAACCTAATTAACAATTATTTGAGTTAGGGCTAATTTACAAGGATTATATAATTTATTACATCACGGTAATAAAATCTAAATATATTCACATGTGTTAAGAATCATCATTTTTTCTTTACTTTCTCTCTTTTTATACTATTCATGCATGGCAGTTAAAAATTGAATAAATCAAGAATTATGTCTAAATAAACATGTTTTTTAAATTTATGTAAAAGAGTAAAATATCTAATTAAAGATAATAAAATAATTAAACTAATATATTAACCTGCTAGTTTTTTGGATATGGTTTAAATAATCGCACATTATCTCTGGATACTCGAAGCTGTTGTAATAATATACCATAATGAATAAGCTTGATATATAGAATTTATATAATTTAATATAATATTTATTATTTAAAAAAGAACATAACTAAATGGTGTATGTGATGGTGAATAAACATATAAATGTAGAATCATTTTCAATGTTCTCCATAACAAAACATGTCTTTGATATATCAATTATTTTAATTTAATAAACCATGTTATTTACCTAAGAAATAGGCTAGACTGTTAGAGCATATTCATAATTAATATATTTATAATATAATTTATAATACTTGGAGTATGATTTTTTCATACGATTATATGTCACTATAAAGTATACTTTTAATATAGTAATATATTTATATATAATTGCGTAAGCTATAAAAACATTAAATTTATTTTATATATATATATATATTTATTGTAACACATAAACAACTTTATGTATATATACGTAAATATATTAAGATACATGCGTATATAATTTTTACCTGTTCATGAAAAGAAGAGACTCGTCTACTACTGTCAATGCAGGTTTAGAATATATTTCAAGTTAAAATAAGAAATGTTAAATAATTTAATTAAATATAAAAGAATATTCCAGCAGCATCAGCATTCTCAATAAAATATATTAACAAGTCCGGGTAGCAGAGAAGAAACCATAGGTGCTGCGGCCTTAAACTGTTGTGGAATTCTTTCCATAAATCAATGTTTTTTATATATAGTATATATAACAAACATATTTTGTTAATATAATAATGATACAATATATTATAATTTTTTAGCAAATATTAAAACACATAGGTACAGAATATTATATATCCACACGCAAAACATTTTATATTTTATATAATATACAAATAAAATATTCTAAATATAATTCCATACAATGAAAACATTTTTATAAATAGATGTACATAGATATGCATATTATACCATAGAAACTATAAGTTATACATAATATGTAACCATAGTATTTCACACACACACACACACTGTTACATTATATATCAATATTATATATATATATATATATATATATATATATATATATATATATATATAATATGCTATTAATATTGATTACTTTCCTCCAAGAATCTCTAAGCTACAAACTATTATACAGCCATTTTCTTGGTGTTAATGTAATTAAATTAAATTTTAATTTGCATTTGGTGTTTAAAATTACAAAGCAGAAATTTTCCCTTATTTATTATATCAAGAATTTATTATTTACTATTTAAATTATATTTGTACTTCCATGTGGAGATTTCTATCACGATCTAATAACTAAATAATTATTAAGGCAAAACTCAAATAACTTGGATTTAGTATTTTGTAATTAATTATCTTTCTATTGTAATTCTAAAATGATCCTGACTCAATCTTACTATAGATTTAACCTTAAATGTATTACATTTTTAAAAATATGATTTTAAAACATACATATATCACTCAAGAAGTAATGTGCAATATATGCTCGACAAACTATAATATCTACAATTTTAAATTAGTAAATGCATTTTTTTATTATGAGGCTTCAAACTAATTGACAGATTTTAATTTATTTATTATATAAAGTTTATATTGGGTTTGTTAATTTTCCCTAATAAGAACTCAACGTCGTTCAACTAAAGTGAATAATAAACACACTCCCTTCGATATTAATATTTCATTTTATATATGAGAATACTATATATTATATAGAAATTTTCCTTAATATGTACAGTAAAGAAATGTATATTCATAATATATAATATTATATAGAAAGTTTCCTTAATATGTATAGTAAAGAAATGTATATTCATAATATAATATTATATAGAAAATTATATTAATATGTACAGAAAATAAATTAATACTTAAATTGTTCTTGTAAGTCAAGCTTTGCTATTGTATAAATTATGTATTTAAAGGCTTCAAAAAATTTATGATTTTATAAATTTTAATTTTTATAAGACTGGTTTATGTTTGGCAGATGTAAAATGAATTTAACTAAAGATTCAAGAGTTAAGAAACTAAAACTAAACAAACGAGATAAAATAAACATAAAATAAATTCCAAAAAAACTAGCTTTGTTATAGTTTAAACTTAATTAATACAAGAGCTTAAAACACTTGTAAAGTACTTTAGAGTAACAAGAATACTTGATATTAAAATCATCTATATTTACATATGCACATGTATATAAAATAATATATGAAACATTATTATTTCAAAAATTGGATGGAGAGCGACTAATGTGCACGCGGTCCGTACATGCGCTATTAACGACTGTACAGAATTTCTAAGGAATATTCTTTTGTAAATCCTTGGTGCCAAGGATTTTTTCAAAGTTCGTGTGGAAGTGGACATAAGTATATTATTTTTTTTTAATTCCAATCACAATAAAGCAAGAAGAGCTAAAATAGAGACTTTTTAAATAATTTTTATAAATACCAAACTTTACGAGAATATAATACATATTAATTATTTACCAAAGAAAATTTAAAGATAATGAATAAAATTAATCATCTACACAAAAGTGTGTTAACTTATTACTTTGAAAGTATGTGAAATATGTTTATATCAAGATTCATGAATAATATGTAGACAAACACATAATACATATGCATGTATTAATGTATAATTGCAGTTGGGATATGTTTTTAACTTTGAAACTTGTTGCAGGAATATGAAGAGTACTAAGGGCTGTGGCAATGCGATTCCACATAAATCTTTGTAATTGTAAAACAAATGGAATATTTGTTATAGTGGTTCCTTTACCTTGTATATAACAGATGTTTGATTCTTCTGCTCAAACACCTATGAAAACCACTCCTATAAGCACCAAGCTGAACATATTAAGTATGCCTCTTTCTAAAGACGTCCCAACAACAAAGGTAAACATGCAAAAAGTGTTAAACAATACAAATAAGAATGTTGTATTATGAAATGTATGCTTTCTTTGAAATTCTCTAGTTTAAGAATAATTGATACATATCTCAGTGGAAAGTACATGTTAGCGTTGCATCTTTAATTAATTTGCCATTCCTCGACCTTAAGGATGTGGCCGACACTCCTCAACACTGAGAGTCATTGGAACTATATAGGGTCGAGACTTATCATTTTTCTGAAAATTTTAAGTTTCTTTAAAATAAACTCGACACCAAGGATCTCTATCAAATAGCTTCAACACCGAAGATGGGCTAAAGAGTCCTCAACCAGTCCTTGGTATCAAATGGGGTTGAGAGTCCTTGGTGTGAGGTTGGGGCCTTCTTTTAAAATGTTTTAGGTTTTTCTAAAATAAACTTAGGTGCTAAGGATCATATAAACACCCTATTCAATGGTCTTGATACTAAGGATGGGGCAGAGAGTTCTTGACATCGAGAATGGGGTTAAGAGTCCTTAGTGTCAAATGGGGCTAAGAGTCTTCGGTGTTGAAGATGGGGCCAAGACTCCTCATTTCTTTTGAAACTTTTCATATTTTTTCTAAAATAAATCTCAACATCAAAGATCTCATAAACACTCTATCCAACAACCATCTAAAATCTTAAATGTTAGAATCTCGTAAATACCCATTTAAAATCTCATAAACACCTTATTTAACAATTATTATGAAATTATAAATCTTAAATATTCTATTCAACAACCGTTATAAGAATCTATATCTTAAACACTATCCAACAATCATTATAAAATTCATTATAATATTTTAAGTTTTAAATTCTTTATCCAATAATCATTATGAAATTCATTATGAAATCTTAAATCTTAAACACCCTATTTAACAATTATTATTTATAACATTTTAAATCTTAAACACCTTATTTAATAACCATTATGACATTTTAAATTTTAAATACCTTATTTAATAATCATTATGACATTATAAATCCTAAACACATTATTTAATAACCATTATAAAATCCTAAATCTTAAACACGTTATTTAACAATCATTATGAAATTTTAAATCTTAAACATTTTATTTAATAATCATTATAAGATCTTAAATCTTAAACACCCTATCTAATAAGCATTATGAAATCCTAAATTCTAAATATAATATTTAATAACCATTATGAGATCTTAAATCATAAACACTTTATTCATAAGTTTCTTTAATTGTATTGTGTTGTACTATTTAGTTATTGACTCATATCTAGACACATATTAATCCTATCTTATCTTACTTTTATTTTTGATCATCTTTGTTAAGTGTGTGGTGTGTAATGTGTCTTGGTCCTGTTTCCCCTTAAAGAAACACACCACTTAGCCTTAAACCACCAATCTCTCATTGCTTAGGAGACACATCACTTAGCCTTAAACCACTAATCTTTTATTACTTCCTCTCTCCCTTAAAGGGACGCACCACTCAACCTTATATTTCCCCTCCCCCTTAAAGGACACATCACTTGACACCCAACTTACCTCCAAGTCGAGGTGTCCAGGTTTGTCTCCTCTTCAATTTGATATCATGTTACCAAATGTGTTAAAGACAAACCCAAAACCTACCTAATGTTAAGTACTCTACTATTAAATTATCAATTCATATCTAAATACATGCTTGGTCATGTTTTCGATCATTTTTAACTCATCAATACTAAATGCACGTGGCCCCATTAAATAACCATATCCCAAATAATCCCTCGGCACTAAGGACATACATAGTCATAAACACAAGATGTAGATTTTTGAATTAAGATTATTTCTTTAATGATCCTCAACACTAAGGTTTAGTTAGTATATCTGATAATATTCTCTGTATCTTTGATAATATCTATCTATATTATTATCTTATATTAATATATAAAAGTATAAATATAAATATATAATATATTAGTTATATTATATTAAATTTCTGATATTAGAATATATGAACTATAATATATTTACATATATTAAATAATTTAAAACTAACTTATTATTAAAGCTTTTCTAAAGTTTTCTTAAATATTTATTAATTATTCAATTATAAGTAGCATTATTATGTTTAAATTTACATAAATTGGTATGGTGACAATGATCCAATAAATATTACTTTGCCATTGTTCATCAATTCATATTAATGTTATACATGATTAAAAAAAGGATTCATTTTTTTTCAAAGTTCTCTATTTGTATATTTATGCATTTCCAGCAGTGTGAACAGTGCCTATGAATGATACTCTTTTAAATCCTGGATGTATCTTTAAAGAGTATCATTCATGGATGTATTTACAAGACATTGGAATATATTTACATTGACATTTTAATGCCATTTTATAATAATGTAAGTTTAAAAATATAAGTAACACTCCAGGATTTAAAGAGTAGTAAATACATTCATGAATGATACATCTAAGGCTTAAAGATTAAATGATGAATGATACTCTTTAAAATTTTATGACATCTTTAAATATAAGTTTAAAAAGATATGGCAAGTTATATATTAAAATATTAAGATGGTATCTAACAATATGGATATGTTAATGCATATATCTATGCTGTTCGTAGTAAAGAAAATGTATAATAATAAATAGTTTATATTAAACTATTACGTGGTAGCTGAATATACTTTTCAAATATACTTTCGAGGTAACCTTGTTAATTAAGTATAAACTCCATGTATATAATGATAAATAAGAAATATTTTATGTGAAAGTATCAATACATAACAATACTTTCTGAACATATGCTTAATTTCATAATGTGATTATATTAATCTCAATTAAAATGTTAAAAACACCTCTCATGGCAAACTCAATGTTTAGTTGTAAATAAAACATATATGATAACAAACAAGAACTAGTTTTATATTAAACGATTAATAGAGGATAAACACACATTACAAAACTGTCAACACATAAAAAAATTGTGTTAGACGAATATACTTTTCTAATATACCTTAGAATGGAGCTTCAATGGGACTTGTACCAAAGTGCTTATGCTTCTGATCAACCTTGTTAATTAAGTTTAATCCCATCTGTGATAGTTGATTAATAAGAGCCGTCTCTAATTGGCATGCTATGCTCTTGTTGGAAACCGGTATATATATGAACGGTGCCTGTTTTAAACCAGGTGATGAACGGTGGGATGCGATTCTCCCAGCTAGATTATCTGTCTGTAAATAACAAGTATATAATAACATTAATCTATAATATAAATATTATATTGATTTTCATTCAAGTATAACATAAATGATATATATGATGTGTACATAGCTATATTTTTTAACTTCCACGTGCATTTCTGACCCGTTACTACTCTACTATTCTTACTGTGGGTGAATATACAAACATAGAGAGAGTGACAGACAGAATACATTATATGTGTGTGTGTGTGTGTGTAATATATAATATAAGTACGAGTTATTTATATAGAATACCTGGCCGATGTAAAACTTGCCATCTGGCCTTTGAAGAACATATACACAAGAATGATTGGTTGTGAACGGAGGAGGTTGCTGACGTGGACCAACCACGTAACATCTGCTTGCATTTGTATGTTCTCCGCATATACTCAGAAATGGTTTCTCCAAGTCCTTCAAGCTTTTGACATCTGCACAACTGATTAAATATTATTGTGTGTGTGTGTGTGTGTGTGTGTGTGTGTGTGTGTTTATAGTAACATACATTTATTAATAACAATATGAATGAATTGCTTTAAGGTATATACACACATACACACATACGTATATATACATACACATAATAAAACGAACTTTGCATTCTGAAGCTGTTCACTTCAATCAAGGGTGCAGACGGGTCCGTACATGTGGGAGCTCTTTCCGTACGGTTTGTAAATCTTTCTTCATAGAGTTGTCTGGCCCTGTATAAGATTTCATCAGTGACACCCTCCCCTTTGGCAGTCTCAAAAGCCAGGCTCTCCCTGCATTCCCCATCTACGAGCTCCCATGTTGGTTCTACCTGGTTCCCGTTTATTCTCCTCGTTCCCATTGCTTCATACACCAACAAAACAACATTTACTATATACAGTGCAGTGTGTGTGTGTGTGTGTGTGTGTGTGAGAGAGAGAGAGAGAGAGTATATATATATATATGTGTGTGTGTGGTGTGTGTGTGTGTGTGTGTGAGAGAGAGAGAGAGAGAGAGAGAGAGAGAGAGAGAGAGAGAGAGAGAGAGAGAGCTATTATATATATGTGTGTGTGTGTGTGTGTGTGTGCGCGTGCGTGCGTGGTGTGTGTGTGAGTGTGTGTGTGCACTTATGCATGTCTTTGTCGTGTATGTATGCCTTTCACATAGAGGAATATGCACGCGCTTGTATTTCTCTGTATACAGAAACGCCAGTACATATATACATGTATTTTGTAGATTTGAGACGTGTATATTCTCCTGTCTGTATATACACAGATAGCTACATAGAACCAGATACAGGTGTGGGTGTACATTAGATAGACTATGTGTGTGTGTGTGTGTAACGTTATATACATTAGGTAGACTAGAAGATGTGTCAAATATACGTATCTGTACAAAGAGAGATATAAATGTGTACAATTCTTCGTTTAAGTAAGTGGTGTGTGTGTCCATCTGTCTGTGTATACACACATACATACAATATAGTATACTACATGCATATATAAGTGTACATGTGTTTGAATACATGCATAAATTTATCAAAATTACCTCTGTAGAAAGAATACTTTTGACGCACAGGAGCGTGCGTGCAAGGAGAGAGAGAGAGAGAGAGAGAGAGAGAGTACCTTTTCTGACAATGTTTTTCACGTTGAGCTTCATGTCGAGAAGGCCGTGCAAGTGTGTAGAAACAATCCCAAAGCAACCAACTCTATCAAACTTCTCAAGTACACTCCCCAATATACACATGCCCTTCTCCACTTCTGTCCCTTTGCAGAGCTCGTCAACGAGAACTAAACTCCCCTGTGTTGCCTCCAATATTATTGTCTTAAGCTCGGCCATTTCCATCTACAAAGAGCATTTCAAAATAACGTTCTTTAATTAAACAGGTAATCAGGTTTAGTTAACTAATGCATAAATCTAACCAAATTATGGTTTGAAGTTTATTAAGCTAATTTATTCTTTTAGAATTTACTATCATTGCCCAGAATGTATGACACTTCCATCTACAAGGAAACATGATTAAATAGAGCCAACTCTACAAATATACAAAAGTTTCCTTGACATAATTTCAACATAGTTGTTCATATAGTTTTTGAATAAATAAAACCCCTGTTCGTGTGATCTAAACGTCTTGTAGACTATAAAAATATAGACTTTACTATACATGAGAGAGAGAGAATTGTAGGCCAGAATATCCATAATCTCAGACTGTTTAAGACGTTTATCCTATATATGTGTGTGCGTGTGTGTACGCACACATGTATACGTATAATATGTACCTGGAAAAGGCTTTTATCGGATGGACTATCATGAGACATAACCCGGAGCATAATGGAGTCAAACTGTGGTATAACAGCCTCCTTTGCGGGCACCATAAGCCCACACATGCCAAGCAATGTAGCAGCAGAGACGCTTCTAAGTAAGCTCGATTTACCTCCTCCGTTTGGCCCCGTAAGTAAAAACACAGAGTTCATCTCGAACGTGTTTGGTACGACATCCTGTGACGTCTCCAACCAGTACGGTACAAGCCCATTAAACACAAGTTTCTCCTAAGAGAAAAACACAGTATATACAACATTAATATAACTATAGTTAAACTTTAAAAAATTATTAGTGTGTTACAACTCATATATAGTCAGTAGTGTTTTATGATGTATAAACACAAGTTTCTCCTAAATACACAGAATTTATATAGCTACATTTAAAAGTTTAATACTTTTACATGATATACAATAACTAATATAATGTTTATTACAATAACATTATATAGAAATATGACATAACCATTGATTGATGCAATCTGTAATAATATCTGTGATTTAAACTTTATATATTGAGTATAATATTTGTCAATACGTAGTGATATTTGTTGTAATTAAATGACAATCCAGACATAAATGATAACAATGTAAGTGTAATAAATAATTGTATGTATATAACAATATATTAGTAAAAGAAAAACCTGTTGAGTAGCCAGACGTGGAAAAGTCCATCTCCTGCGCTTCCCCTCGCTTACACACCAAAATATGAGTTTAAAAACGTGTATATACACATAGACACGCACGCAAGAGAGAGAGAGCTGGCAATTACAGCGCAACTGTGGTGTGTATGTTGTGTTACACACACACACACACACACCTGGCGTGTGCAAATAGAGCCTTAGCAATAACACAGAACATGGAAATGAATGATAGAGTTCAACATGGTCCTTATATCATCAGCAAGCCCTCTAAGAATCTGCACAACTGCAGCATTTGCTTTACAAACTGCTTCACGGTATCTGCGAAAGTCAAGTATAAATAACTAAATTAATCTTAATTCTAAGTTAAGTAATAGATTAAATTGAAAAGGTCTATACCCAGTAAGTGCAGCCTCAACACGTGTTGTAGTATACCACTCATCTCCAGCTTTTCTACCTTTGGCATCAAGGGCAGGTTTCAAACGTTTAATTTCTTCCTCACCTGGAGTTTCACCTGTAATAGTATGTATGTACATGTATATATGTATGTATGTATACACACATGTAAATAGGTGTTATAGATTGAAGTTATATGTATTACAGAGTTATGTAATCTAATGAAATAAAACAAACTATATATATATATCTCTCTCTCTGTGTGTGTGTGTGTAGTAAATTACCCCATAAAACTGGTTTAAAGTTTTTTCCCTTAAACCAGATTGCTTGATGATCTCGAACATAGCAGACTTCACCTCTCCCATTACCAAATGAAGTTTGTACTAATGACCTCGTTCTCATCAAAACAGGCAGGAAATCGTCCACAACCTGTAGAAGACACGCACACACACACACACACATCATACACTATAAACTATATGTATATATGTAACTACACAATACAATTATACGAATACTATAATACTGTAGCATTATACTATAATGGGTGTGAAAGAAAGAACTGTTGGCATAAGAGAGAGAGAGTGTGTAACTACACAATATAATTATACGAATACTATAATACTGTAGCATTATACTATAATGGGTGTGAAAGAAGAAACTGTTGGCATAAGAGAAACTACACAATATTATTATACGAATACTATAATACTACAGCATTATACTATAATGGGTGTGAAAGAAAGAACTGTTGGCAAGAGAGAGAGAGAGAGAGCATACTACATTCATGAATTTTACTCAAAACTCCCGAATAACAGTACCAGATACACGTGGATACATATATTTACACTGAACGTGTATCTATGGATATATATGTATATATGCAAAACGTTTAATCAAAGATATATGGCACGCATATGTGTGCATGTATATATGCACATGTGTGAGTACATATACATACCGCTGCAATGAGTTCAATAGCAGCTTTGTCCACGCTAGAATAACATTCTTCAGCGTGCTTACGTTGCACTCGGCCTCTCCATCCGGATTCCATGTCATTAAAAAACTCATCCGGAATATGCTCCGACAATGTAATATCTTGTGCACCAAAATTAATCACTGATGAGACTTTATTTATCAACTCTTGACAATCTTTCACCTATTAAAACGAAAAACAATAGTTATATATGCACACCCATATATAGAGACACATACACTATAGATGAAGAACTGTTACACAATAATGTATGCAAACATTCGAGCGCGCGCGTGTGTAAGAGAGAGAGAGAGAACTATACTCACGACGGTTAGGTGCTACCTATATACATATATCATATGAAAGCAAACCTTAATCTATATATATGTATTAAACAACCCCACTCTCTAACTTACCAGCAATTCAGCTTCAATTTTGAGGCCAGTTGATAAACCGGTAGGCTCAAGCAGCAGATGGAGTATCTTTCTGAGTTCTTCATGGTCATACATGTATAAAACGTCTTCTGCTAAGTTCTTTATTCTGGTAAATTCCAAATGGTTTACTTCCCTGGCCCCAATGAGTTTAACAAGCTGTATAAGTATACATGAGATATAATGCTAGTATATTCGAATATATAAATCATATATAACATTTTGTATACAGTATTACTCCGTATAATATTTTACAAGTGATAACTATGTGAAGCATGCAACGAACATACACACGCACGCGCACCACACGCACACACCTTTGCGGCTGGTTCACATACGAACTGGGGAATTCCACATGTCAAATTGCTCATTAACTTAATCGTCTCTGAGAAAATAAGATGTAATATATCACGCTTGTACTACAGACATATATAGTGTGTATGTGATTCACCTTGGATAGATGCAGCCACGGTATAAGGTGGTGGGTTAAGTAATAAGTCCCTCAAATACCTGCGAAGCATATGGACATGTTCATACACGCACCACACGCGCGCGTGTAGGTCCGTGTGCGTGTGTGTGTTATGTGAAATAAACAGGAAAACTCACCTGACACAATGAGCAGGGCAATCAGATGGCACAAGCACTTTAAGCAAACTTGGGATTCCTGGGACCTGCAAAACTCCTAGAATAAAACCAAGTTAGCACGAGCTTTATATATATATACGTCCTACATATGTATCTTACATAAATCTGTGTCAAAATATATAACTATGTAGATACACATAATATATATTATATTATGTATTTATGTGAAACTACTAACCAACTTCAGATGCCGTTCCCATGTAGATTGGTCGCGGTCTTTTCCCTGAAGGTCTCACAATTTCACGAAATTCGTCCTTATCATCTAGATCATACATTTCTCTCACCTTCATATAAATTTCAATTTCAAACATTATACTATATGCTATGTGTAGTTTACTTAATAAAATTAGATACGCACAGCACACACAACTGCATGCGTGCGTGTATTACCTGTGACAGCAAGTGCGGAACCGGCTCTTGATCAAACCATTCAAAATGCTTCCCTTTGCACTCTGCGGCTAGCAATGAAGACCTCCATTTCCCTGCGTATTTTTTACACGAATGTACCATCGATAATAAACTATATACTTACATAAGTATTTATGCATACAATATACATAATATATAATATTTATTCATGGTACATTTATATGTATACACACCAGAATCTTCACGAATTGAACGATGAAGAAAAAGCTGCAAATATTGCATAGAGCGTAGCTTTGTAACAAGTGCTTCTTCAGTGAGGCCATCTTCTACAGTGTATGTTTGCATCATCTCCAATACTGAGACCAAACAGTATCCTCGAATTGAATAGGAAATTCCTGTAGCAGCTCATAAGTTAGATTCGTGTGTGTCCAAACACACACACACACATCAAGTATACCAGCAACAGGACATGGTTCTGGAAATTCGATATCTGTATCTGCTTCAGCAAGACCGTAAATATATGGGCTTCCTGGATGTGCATGACTGTAATCGAAAGAATATTGTAAGTTAAGAAAGAAATAAGCTACAACATATACGTGTGTACGTCTATGTGCATTGTGTACGTGTGTGATATTTACTAAAATGAAGTGATTATTTAAATGAAATGTACGCATACCCTGCAATGAATCTATCTTTTCTTTGTTTTGCTTGAGCAGGGCCTTGTACTTCTTCCATAACGCACTAGACATAATGAAAAAACAATCAAATAATACGATTCCGCACACGCACGCACGCACACAAGCATACTCTAATCAGGAAAATCAAGACATTACCACTGACAGGCCGTGCTTAGTGAGATCGTCAATAGTTTGCCGGAGATTCTATCAACACACCAAAGTTAGTTAGTATATCTGCAATAACTATGACAGATGTAATATATACACATCAATATGGATAGGCACATCTAGAAAGAGAGAGAGAGAGAGAGAGAGAGCACATCTACGTATATACGTGTGTGTATTAAGTACCACAAACAGGACAGCCCGCCCTTGGTGTGGAATTAGAACGCAATCCGCCCATTGGATTTAGACCAGCATATTCCACCAACATGCATGCATCAAAACCGCAAGCCTCATAAAATTCACCAACCTGTAACATTCTCATAATGATAACAGAGTAATTTCACATTCTACTACATTATTGAGCTATACTATATATAATATACAAAACGGAAGTATACGCGTGTCTATATGTAGTTGTGTGTGCGCGCGCGCGTATGGTGTAAATACTTGCCCTGCAAATGAGTACTTCGTGAGGAAACCTTCTTTTAACTTCCAGCATCTCTGAGTTTAGCGAGCCATCCTTCAAACTGCATGCAACTCTACTTGATATTATCCATATACATATGCACGCACACATATATGTATATACACCATATGCACATGCAGACATATATTTAAACACCATATGCACATGCAGACATATATTTAATGTGAGTGAGACTCATTAACCTGCCGTAACGTAGATTTGCATCGAGTCCAAGCAAATTCGTTGGAACAAGCAACTTTATCATTTCCCTCGTTGTTGATTTCTTGCATGTATTCATCCTCTGCAAGATAAAGAACCAAAGGTCTAAGAACATATATATCTATATATATCGAATAGCACATCATGCATTGAAGTGTTCTCTCTCTCAACACGCACGCACGCACGCACGCACACACACACACACACACACCACACACACACTATATATAATATATATATATATATATATGACTCGCCTCTTGCCACCAGGCAATGAGCTCCCTGTCTCGATCCTCGACTTGCACATATTGCTGTTTCTTTTTCACCTTCACAAGTTGGCTACAGGAGGTACTAAATGCAGAGCATTTCCAACTAAGAACACAACATACTCATCAACTTAAAGGGTAACAAATGTAACACACACGCACATACACACTGCTCTCTCTCTCTCTCTCTCTCTCTCTCTCTCTCTCTCTCTCTCTCTCTCTCTCTCTCTCTCTCTCTCTATATCTATCTATATATATATATATATATATATATATATGAGAAAACAAACTAAACTACTAACACTTAAATGACTTGCGAAGACTGTTTTAAACAAATTTATAGGGCAGAACAAGAAATTTTATAGAAATAAAATATATTTCATAATATATTTACCTTGGTTTTTGATGCAGCCGCATCCATCCCTGCAACAGTTTATTAGTATATACACACGCATACACACGCGCGTACTTACCATGGGCGCGGCGTGGCGCATCGTGTGCAGCGTGCCCCGCATTCGAGCTAGGGCTTTTCCCCACTGTTCTTGGGTTTTGCTCTGTTTTTAGGGCGTACTCTGTTTTAGGGTTACTGGGATAAGTTTGAAATGCAGAACAGAATTCTAGGGCAATATAATGCCAAAGAGGACTACGCATACGTATTCTAGTGAAGACGCTGCCCCTGATGGCCCTGACTCTGATTTATATGTTTATTATTGTAAACATTGCGGTTCACATGTTCTAATCACAGGTATTTTAATAATATACGTATGTATGTATATGTATGTATGTATGTATATATGTATGTATACACATACACACTAATTATGAATTTATATATGTATTATGTGCAGATATGTGTGTGTGTGTGTGTGTGTATGTATATCACATATGTTTGTGTATGTATATATATATATATACACATAAACACACACATATGTGATATACATAATTTGTGTACAGACATAAAATGAAATTTAATCTCTAAAACTAAACTCACCAAAACCATTAAGGTGTTCAGTTTTATTCTATTTTAAATAATTTAATTATGTTATCTTAAATAATAAATTTTCCTTATAAATTTTAACATAAAAATTAACAGACGGTTATTTTTCAGACGTAGCTACTATACCCATGGTCTCACGTTTTTCAATAATATCCACTTCACACTCATTTATTATTTATTAACATATATCATATACATATTATAATATATTATCACACACACACACACACACACACACACACACACACACACACACTATATATCTATATATATACAGACACATAAAGAAGTATATAGTGTATGCACTTCTATATAGATATATGTATATTGCAATTATTGTATCATACTTATAATTCTTTTATATTTTTTATACATTTTTACATTTATGATATATATTGAATCTTTAATATTACTATTAATGTAAATGTAATATATTATTAATCTTTATTATAAATAAAACTGATAATTTAATTTTAATAAAATTCTAACACAAAGTCAACTCATACCAATTCAATTAGTATTTAACGTTTGAATTTAATCAACAAAGTTAAAACAGTTAACTGCTGTAGTTAACATTAACATCCAGTGTCAAAACTTGTGTTTCTTACTACACTGTTATCGTAAGTTCACAATGAAGTAAACCCTTCTGTATATATTTCCCCGTTTTAATGTGAAAATGCTTGAAATGCATATCGACACAGTCTTATTATCTACACACACACACACACACATATAGAATTCTGTGTGTGTCATGTGTGTATGTAAACACATAGCTTTATGTGAGACAGACACACAGCTACAAAGACTGCCCAAGAGAAAGACAGATAAGGCTTACGTTCTTGACAAAACTAAACATCTAGCAAGGCTAAACACAGTGGAGGCAGGAAAGCAAATACTCAAAAGGTGTGTATGTTATAAAACACACCACACACACTATATATATATATATATAATACAGGGGAGAAGGAAAAGCAGAGAAGCAATATCGAATGAAGTGTTCAGGCTGTGATTTATTGGTGTGTTATAGAGCTGAAGAAGAGTTGGAAACAGCTGAATTAATATATGTTATAGATGGTTCCTTAAGCTCAGTTGCAGCAGAAACTAATCCACAGGTAAACTAACTTAAACTAAATAATCACACTAACTAGTTGCAAGTTAGTTAGACTAACTCAATGTGTGTGCACACCTCTCTCTCTCTCTCTCTCTCTCTCTCTCTCTCTCTCTCACACACACACCACACACACACACGGGCGCTTGCTCAGAAATAATATGTAGGATGCTCCTGTGCCTCCATGTATATCTCAAATAGAAGGTGGACTTGTACAAGTTGCAATAGAAGTTGAGGACCGTGCACAGCGTTCAGCTATTACTAGTGAGTTAGTGAGTTTAAGGCCACAAATCTCCATCAAGTTAAGTAATGCTTAATCTTTTTTGTTTAGTGGCTAATTATATAATTAATCTCAGGGGTTAATGCTGATGATGTTCGAGTCACTGTTGCGGCACCAGCTGCACGAGGAGAGGCAAACAATGAACTACTTGAATATATGGGGAAGGTATCTTGTTTTCATCCTTTAATATATATGTATTATATAGTGATTATATGATTATTTTATACTGATTATTTATTAAGTTGTATATTTTACAGGTGCTAAGCTTGAGATTAACACAAATGACCCTACAGCGGGGATGGAACAGCAAATCAAAGTTGCTTGTGGTAAGTATCATTTAATATTATCAGATGTGGTTCTTATATATATAAGTCTTGTGGCCCATTGATATGATGGGAGGGTGCCACGTCACCACACAGGTGGAAGATCTTACGGTACGAGATGTGTATGAGAAGCTTTTAGCAGCTGTTCAACCAAGTTAAACTTAATTGTTACTTTTGAGTACATATATATGTATGTGATGCATGTTTATATATGTGCGTGTGGTGTAAATTATATATATATGTGTGTATACACACACACACAGTGTTATTTATTAACACAAATGACGCTACAGGGAGGATGGAACAACAGATCAAAGTAGCTTGTGGTGAGTATCATTTAATATTATTATGATTTATATACACAGATGCATATATGTATGCGCATATATAATTTATTTTACATATATTTATGGATATGGAGTGTGCCACATACAGTCTTTTATGAATTTTAGTTTTTATGTTTTGATTTATTAACGGGATAAAACTTTCATTATGAAAACAAATTTAATTATTTTAATATAACTTATGTTTTAAGCTTTAAATCTTGTAATGTAACCTTGGAGACTCTCATGTTATTGTTTGCCTCTATAAAGAATTTACATAAATTAAAATTAACAAAAATGTATTCGTAACCATTATAATTTTTTTAAATCTTAAATTTATAATTTATTATAAACATGAAATAAGAGAACAAATTATTAATTGATTTACTTTAAACTTTGTATTAAATTCGCAATATAGAGCTAATAGCAAAGTGAATCCAAAGGCAGTGTTTCTACTAATGTTGTTAAATGACTTGAGGTGTTCAAAAACTATTGCAGCACATGATTAGTTCTTGGTGCTCATTAATTTGTTTTGTTGTATAATATTGTTAATAAATGGTTTTTAAGAAACTTGCACAGAAATTAAAGGTAAATTTTTTATGGCTTCTTAAATTTTATTCAGTGCTAAACGTTATTAACATACAAAATTAATGTATTTATAAAGATTTGTAAATGCATTTCCTATTTTTCTACACACATATATTTTTAAGAGTACCTTTTCTAATTCCATACCTTGGTTTAACCGCTCCTTATGTAAATTTAATTATATTGATGTACATTCCTATTGACCTTTTACTTTTTTATTTTTTTATATTTACTTTTGTCAAACTTATTTTTATTTTTACTATTTTTTTCTAATTTTTCAATCTTAATATCATTATTTTCCTAGTTTTTCAATCTTAATACTATTATTTTTCCTAATTTTTTAATTTTAGTACTACTATTTTTTCTAGTTTCAAAAGATTCTCGTCGAAAAAATATGGATTATCAATAATAAATATTTGTTTTCCACATTCAATTTGGGTTATAAAGACAAAACAATTAAGTTTATGTGAATTATTAATCTGACTTTATCTTGGTTCACATGCCCAAAATAAAGTCGAATGGAAATTTAATATTAAGTGTGTCTTTAGGTTTTACTTTTGAATTTTCATTTAAAAAATTTTAAATCTTCAATGGTTATGTTTTTTTAATGTTATGCTTCTCAAGTGTCTTATTTGTTCCACATCGTGCAAAAGTGTTCCTGCTTAAAAATCGAACTATCTTAGCCTAAGAAAAACCACAATATAAGCAAAGATATATGAATATGGCTGAATACTTCATGATTTATTTTAATGTAGATCATATGTAGTTTCTTAAATTTTCGAATGGAATTTAATATTAAGTGTGTCTTTAAGTTTTACTTTTGAATCTTCATCTCGAAGGAATTTTAAATCTTCAATGGTTATGTTTTTTTAATGTTATGCTTCTCAAATGTCTTATTTGTTCCACATCATGTAAAAGTGTTCCGCTTAGAATTCAAACTAGCTTAGCCTAGGAAGAACCACAATGTAATAAACATATATGAATATGGCTGAATACTTCATGATTTTTTTAATATAGACCATATGTAGTTTCTTAGATTTTCTTTAAGTACATGCAATAAACAACCACTATCGAAACTTAATGTGCACATGTGGATCGTGTTTTAAGTGGTCTTTTATAGCCTTTATTATCATTGTACAACAATGATTTTCATCATAATATGAAAAACTTTACTGACTATAATAAACATTATAATTTTTTACTTAGATGTCATTTACAAAATCGCTCGACTATCATTCATAAATATCTTTCAGATTTTGAATGAACAAACAAAATATGTTTGCTTCACCCAAGAAATGTAAAGTACATCTAAGTACTCACAATTGTGACTGATCTAGAGAAGTTTGTAATTCGTAGTTTGCATAGAGAGATGTACTCCACTATCTGTAACTTAGTGTCTTCTATAAATTCATTAATGATTTGGTCTTTGACTTGTAACATTATCTTCCTAACCCAATCTCCAATTTGGCCTTCCTTACTCACTTGCAACCCGTGCGAAGTGTCGGATTTGTTTTGGATGTTACATTGTTGGTTGGTATTGTTAGTAGGAGTTTCTTATATAATTGAGGGTTATTCTTGTTCAAATTGAGGTGAGGAAGGCATGGTAGCAAAAATAAAAGCATTAGGGAAGGTTATAATTAAATGAGGAGAGCGGTGGTAAAGGAAGTCAGAGTATGTTTGATCTAGCAACGTCACATGATCTCCCTTATTGTTTGACTTTCATGTTTTGATAGTTTCACCAATTTACTGTTGCAGTTTGTTTAGTCATAGGCCTTTGTAATGTTTTCTTTCTCTTGCCTTTAAAACTGAGTTAAACAAATCTGTTATTTATATTTTTACATGAAAGCATGTAACTAACTAAACTTCTTTAATCATTTGAAAGTGTGTTTCCTTTTATTAACACGTGGAAGCAATGTTGGAATTTCTTAGTATAATAATTAAATTAAATTTCATATGCACAAACAAGCACAAAGACCCCCCAACAAATAACATATGACATAATCTCATAACATGTATATATACAAAAAAAATTTGGAAGAACCATATGGGTTCGTTAGTGAACCCTACATTAAACTTCTTGAAGAAAGTCGAATAGAAAACATGAAGAAATAAAAAATCACAGAATGACCATGATTTGCATGTGAGCCAGGGCACAAACAAACAACACTACCAAAAAAATTGTGGCGTTCGTTAACAAACCTCATATAGAAAAAAATGAAAAAGAATAACAAACTTTATAAAAGAATAAATTTATGACAATTCATCAAAGATCATAGGCAAATTCCATCATTTACACACAAAAGAAAACCATAATATGTTAGGGTTGCCAGCTAACCTCATATGAACCAACATCAAGAAGACCTAGAAACATGATTACTACACGGGGAAAAACATGAATTCACTACTCAACCAAAACACTCTACCCAATGAAACTACATGTTAATGGCATAAATATGAACACACTAAAAAAAACCCTTGGGGTTTACCAACGAACTCAAGGAAAATTACATTTTAAAGTTAAAAGGTTAAGCACAATGCAATAAACCCATGGGTTCCTTGGTGAACCCCATTAAAAACTACATTTTAATAACATTGTACAAACCTATGGGGTTCATCTACAAACCTCAATGAAAAGTACATATTAATGTTAATAAAGAATTAAAATACAAAAAAAATCCATGGGATTCACTAGTGAACCTCAATGAAAAATACATTTTAATTTTAGAAATAAAATATAATTAAAAAATATTGTTCGTAATATGTGTTATGATTCTAAGTTAGTATGTATATTTTAATGTATACATTTACAATGATATATAATTTCATATATAACATTATGTTATACTCACATATTTAATTTACATTTTGTACATGTTGAATTTAGTTCAGAACAATTATAAGGATGAGGATGTTCCTTATGCTCATTAACCACCCTTTATGAATAGTTTAATATATTTACTTACATAAATTAAATAATTTCTGAATTTGAGATATTTATTTGTTTTAATTAATAAATTAGCTTCATTACATAAGAGATACACAAACTTTTTAAATTGGAGAGACTAAATACTAACAATAACAAGTATAGTGGTGAGTTTATAAGTTTATTTATGCATAAACTTAATTATATAATGACCCTTAATTTAGTATAAACAAAAATAATTTGTAAGTACTTAAAATATTATTTAAATATCTTATAACTATAATTACCATAAAGAGTATCTAGAGATTTCAATATGGATTATGGTAATGGGTAAGATAGGAACCACTTAAATCATATTATATACAATTATTTAATACATTGAATTGAATTATATAAAATATAAAATATCAAGTATATAACCATTGTATCAAAGTGACACTATATTTATAATAATTTATAAATTATGAATTGGTTTTGTATATAATATAGTTTATATACATATATATATAGTTTTTCTTTATGCATTATAATTTAATTTTGGAGTACTTAAAATGCAAATAATTATGAGCAGTCGTCTCTTTAATAAATATCTATATAGACTTTCTTGTGTGACCTTTTAAAATAATTTCACTTAAGTAAGGTTCTCAACCAACACATGTACGTATTGGCCCTAATTTATTATTAAATATTATAATAAATTTATGTATTATTAAATAATGATACTTATATTTTCTTACACAATAATTTTGATTAGTTAATTAAATATTTGTGTTTTGATTTTCTTTTCCTTAATTTTTATTATTAATTATGTTTTCTATTCTTTTTTTGACCTCATCATTTAAAAAAATTATCTTTAAGAAATTTATAACATAATTTTAGACTTAACAACTATTATGGATTTAATGCTTCATACATATATATGTAGTAAGATGAAAGAAATGACTTGTTTAATATTTATAACTATAAATTACGTTTAATCAAAATTTATTTAAAAGTATTAATGTACCAATGTACTTGACATAATAAGAAATATAATTACTTTGAACAAATGTGTTTTTAATTATACTTCAAAACAAAGACATATTAAAAAGTCACTTTTAAATTAATATTAATTAATAAACAATGATATGGTTACACAAAGACTAGAATTTAAAAAACTATTATAAAAGCACTTGATAAAGTAAGTATTCATTAAAGGAGTCTTTTAAAAAAACAAGATCAATGAACATTTCATTTATTTTTAATTCACTTTTATATACATTAACAAAGAATAACATTATATTAATATAAGAAATCTTTATTTAAGCTAGAGGGACTTTGTTTTCTTTTTAATTTCTTTTACATAAATCTATTTTAATAAAACATCAAGACATGATAAGTAATAATGTACTTATTCACCAATTCATTTAAAAATCTATTATAATTTCAATCCGAATCAAAAGGGATTTATTAGTAATAATAATAAACAATTTATTTTATTATTAATATGGAAACTAAGTACAACTTGCAATGATATATTGTGTGTGCTATACTTTTATAATAAGATGTATATTTCAAAACCTTATATAGTATCAAAACAATTATAAGATTATTAAGTGAGTGTGAATGAGCATATCAATGTAAATGATTTAAAATCCTTTATAAAAATATACATATTAAAAGAATGTTACAAAATTTAATATATGTATGTGCCATAAAACATGATGTAATAATTATATATATATATATATATTATTGAACTTGCAGGTAAACAATTGTGTCCTTGAATTTACGAACTTAACCTTTGAAAAATCATTATTTAAAAAGTAAAGCTGCAAAACTTTTAATAAAAAACATTAATTTAACATCTGTTCAAATTGTTTAAGATTTTAATTTTTTTAATGTAATTATAAGTATATTAACTTAAAATGTACTACCGAATATTATGTTGTAACTTCGAGATTATAAACAACGCTTCTGTCTCAAGTTTGACAAAGGTTAAAAAGTACAATCACGGGAAACTGTCTGCAAAAATATTTTATATATTTATAAGTAATTTATACTATAAATACATATATGCATATATCTTTGTTAAACTGTTAAATATAAAATATCTATGTACTTGTCAAGTGTATCTACACGCATGTACGTTTAAGTGACTCGTACGTACAGGTATTCAAGAGGTTCTGTTCGCCCGTACATTGACTTAACATCGTCGTACGGAGGAACATCATTACGGAATAAACTGTAAGCGAGGAACGGAATATACTCTCTCGTAATACGTGCCTATGCATCAAACGGATAGAAAACAACACAGTTATCTTATGTGTGTTAACCTCTGTTAAATACAATATATTTTGTGTATATATATATATATTTTCTTATGAATATATATATTTTATTCTGAACAGGTTTAAGATATTATTGAGCAGAGTTTGTTTGTTCGCTTCATTCTGCACCGACAACAAGTTCAGCAAAGAAACTTCATATGTAAGCATTTAAGAAATGTGTGTATGATATGTGTATGTAATGTGTATGATATGTGTTTTAATTGTCTGTTTCTGTGGGTCTGTGTGTTTATATATATATATACACAATGTATGGAACTACTATATAATAGGAGCAATACAAACAGCCACATGTATATATGGAATCCATAAGTTTTTTGATGGAGAGAGAGATAGAGAGATTTAGCAGTTCCAAAACATCAAGAGGCATAGATTTGATGCATATATGTGTGTTTTGAATGTGTTATATATGTATTACATATGTGTATATACATATATATTGTATTACATACGAATATGTTTTAGTAGACCTTAGTACATGTATTATATGTACAATGGTCTTACAGATATATACTTGTAGAGACTAAGCTGGCTGACATTGATGCTTTTACATCTAATCGTATATAGCGTTACACACGCACGCATGCACTCTCTCTCACACACACGTATGTGTGTATATGTGTGTGTATACAGATAGAGAGAGAGAGAGAGGGGTCTACATGTATGCTAAGCGGGCTGACATATGCTTTTACATCTAACTGTATATAACGTTTCCACACGCACGCATGCACTCTCACACACACGTATGATGTATATGTGTGTGTGTGTATAGAGAGAGAGAGAGAGAAGAGAGAGAGAGAGATCTAACATGTGTGCTAAGCTGGCTGACATTGATGCTTTTACATCTAACTGTATATAACGCATGCTATATATATATATATAGAGAGAGAGAGAGAGAGAGGTGTGGTAAGCTGGCTGACGATGATGCTTTTACATCTTACTGTATATAGCCTTTCTAAACACGCACGCACGCACGCACACGTACGCACGCATACACACGTAAGTCTAATACGCACGTACTGTGTACAGAATGACACCAAGCACCAACACATCTCCTGTGCCGATCTTCATCGTGCTGCTCATTGTGTTTGTGTTCCTCACCTCCCCGCTTTTACATCCAACGACATCTACCTGCTCATTGCAACCTACACGCTGAGGGGAATATCCCTGGGAATGTTCCTGGTGCCCCTTTTCCTGCTGCTTGCTGTTCAGGTCATGTCCCTACAGAGGAAGCAGGTTGCATCTCCACCGTCGAAAATTGTTCCCTTCTCAGAGATCGGAGGGTCCTCTGTTGGTATAGCTCTCATGCTTGTGTTTGTTCTTGTATTGATCTGGTGGCAACCTTCTAGTTTAATCTAATCACACAATGGTTGATTAGTGTTAAATAATATATAATCTTTAACTGGTCATCTATAAGGAATGTACTTAAAAAATGTACATCATTTAAGGTAAATTAAGTTTTATATTTAAATATGATAACATCATCCTATTATTATCATAATATTAAAAGAAGAAATATAAAATATTTTCATGCGATTTATTTCAATATATGAATTTAATCCATAAATAAATACAACCGTGCAGATAACAAATAATAAATAAGATGTATAGTTTTTCAACGTATATCATTCAATACATCGCTCCATAAGATTATATATAAATATATAGCGTATAATACATTATGTACATATTAATATATACTATGTTTTATAGTATATATGTACGTCATTGGATTCCCTGAAAGGAGTGGAGGCTTTGCACGTCAGTATCCTACTCGTTTGTATTAGTGTTTAATTAATTAGTAAAAAATTATAAAAACCAGGAAAAGACATGTATTTAAAGAAAAATTATATATTCCAACCATAAGGTCTTTTTAATTTATATTCTCTAAATGCATATAAAATCATTAAAATAATTAGCTTAATTAACTGTGATTAAGGAAGGGTTGAGGTGTGAAAACTAACCAAAAACATTTACATTATTAATATATATGTATGCTTATCCTTTTATTTTGTAAGTGTGTCAATTTCATTTATAGGCACATAATTATAATAAATAAGATTGCAAATAGTACAAAGCTAGTTACCAAATTTATAATTAAAAGGATGGAAGTGTTAAAAAGTGTTTGTTTAGCTTGTACTTATTTGCATATATATATATATATATATATAGAAAAAATATAAATTAACTTAATGATAATAAGCTACTTTTAACTTTCTAAAATATAAAAGAAACATGGAACCAGTGTTCTCGCTACTTATGACATACAACGGTGAGCTGCTGGGTATTTCTACCTAATATATATAGTATTGATATTAATGCATCAATGTAGCATATTTAGTACCATTGAACTGTCACATTATTAAATTAAACTGATTTGTTATTAAATTAATTATTGAATATGAAGAAATTAAAAGGTCATTTAATTAATATTATTTAAATTATACAGGTTTGTTAAATTAAAAAGGTTTATTATTTTTTTCTTGAAGTTATTAACTTTGAGAAGATATTTTGATATATACACTCCTTTCTTCTTGTGGTGTGTAACTGTGTATGTTAATTATAGTTATGTTTTTATAAACACCTCTTTTCCAAGCATTATATTTACAATTATATACAAATATCATTTCTTTGTATATAATGTGTGTATGTCTCTGTTTTAAGTGTTTTTAACCACAACGAGCGTATATAAACAGAATACATATGTTATAATCATATGGTACTTGTACTTTGGCATTGTAAATTAATATTCAATATGCTTAAAATCAAACGTTGTTAATAACCGAATTAATCATTTTATTTAATGGAGGAGTTATATTCTAGTATTTTTTTTTAAAGGTTTATGATTTATAAATTCAACTAGAGATGCAACTTCAGTTTAATGTTTTGTTCACATCAAATTTAATATTAAAAAATATTATGATTTATTCTTTGCAAGTTTTAATCTGGAAACACGTAAACACACAAATGCTAGTCTCATTCCTTTTTGGATTTAATTTTTATTAAAATACATTAATTTGCTTAACAACGGGGATTAGGAAGGGGTGCATAATCACACGTGGAACCAGGAACCCAGTGGTATTTAATCTTGTAACCATTACCGGCACGCTCCATAACCGGGTCCTTAACCCACTGATTAATGCTAAACTTCTCACTACTTATACATTTGTTTGCTTGCTTTACTGCCACTGTTAACCCCTTCACGTACCACGACGAGCTTGGGTATTTACCATTCTGTGTAACCTCCACCTGAAATATATTAAATATATTATAATTTTAAATAAATTTCTTATAGATATACATGCACATGTCACTGTTATTTGTATGTATATATGTATATGTGTGTGTAGTTTGTTACTTCATACATACAAGTGAATCTATCTATATATGTCACTGTATCGTTTGCACACACTCTCTCTCTCTCTCTCTCGTGCGTGTGTGTGTGTGTGTGTGTGTGAGAGAGAGAGAGAGAGAGTATAGGTGTATGTGTGTGTGTGTTTTACCTTGCAGATTCTGCCAATGCAAGTATCAGTAGCAACAAACTTGTCAACATTGTTCTGCTCGAAAGTGTTACCGGGCCTCATGAGCTGGAAGTTGAGAGACTCATCGTTCCTGTTTGCTAGCCTCAGGAAAACATCTGCATCTGTTCCTGCTCCTGCCCTGTCTCCTGTGTATACGTTCACTATGTACGTGCATTGCCCCTGTTTCAACAACAGTCTCTCTCTCTCTCTCTTCTCTCTCTCACACACACACACACACACACATACACACGCACAAGCTGTTTAAACAATCTTAAGCTGAGTTAACTAGTTAAGCCTTGCGTTATTAAGCTGTTCAGTTTGAGTTGATTAGTAAAGCTACTATGTGGAACTGTCTCTCTCTCTCTCTCTCTCTCTCTCTCTCTCTCACACAACACACAACACACACACACAAGTATTAAGAAGCCTAGTTTTAGTGAAATCTGGGGGATACAGAAGAAAATTAAAATGAAACTCCATCTTCACTATTTAGAGCAAATGTTGTAGATCAAGATTCAAACACACACACCACACACATAACACATGCACACATGGTAGATGTGTATGATTCGATAATGCTGACTTACATAGACAAGAGTAATGCTGGATATCGTAAGAAACATGCGAAGCAGGACCATAGTCTCCATAGACACTCAAGTCTTATCCTGGATGTATAGAGCTCCCTTTTCCGTATATACTGTATGTATATACGTATATGTCACGAAATAATACAAAATACTGACAAGGGAAATGCCCTGACCGTAGAACATGGGGGACGGGGAAGAATATATATATATATATATGCTAAAAGGGTAAAAGGGTAAAAGGGTAAATGTTACATCGGGCATTACACTTAAACCCACATGTATGACATTAGATTCCATGTGCATAGAACATGGTGTCTGTCATAAGCAACATGGTACATCAAATAGTGACATGTGTAGTTCATCATAATCACACAATTAAACAATTTAAAAGTTAATATTTATTTATTAATCGTGTCTTAAGAAATATAGATAGTTTAAATGTCTAGTAATTATTTTATTGAATCTTTATTAAATTTAAACTCATTAATTATTCTTCTAAACCAGTTATTATTTAATGACGATCCTTTTGCTTGCTTGAGGATTTGCTGAAGGCTGCTATAAGATGGTTTTTTCTGTTCCAATGAATATACATTCGCTTTCTCCTGCTGAATCCATTAGGCAAACCTGGATTTAATTATTGATTAGTTTCCAGGATATCGTCTAAATAATCGCACATTATCTCCGGACATCCGAAGCTGCTGTAGATATATACCATCAAGAAGTTCTTCATAAAGTCTTCTTTTGCTTTCTTCTCTGTTCCAAAACCAAAGTCTGAAACTACCTGCACACACACACACATACATACATATATAATAAACTTAATGTATATAATTTATATGATTTTAATATAATATTTAGTATTTAAAAAGAATAAAACTAAAGTATAAATGGAAAGGCATATTCATAATTAATGTATTAATAATATAATGAATACGGTTTTCTTATATGAATACGAGACATTATAGATAATGCATTCACCATGTCATATAAGTATGCTTTTTAAGTTAAGTAATATATATCGTCGTGTTTTAAACCAATCATAAAAACTATATATATATATATTATATATATATATATATATATATATATATATATATATATATATTTATTTATTTATTTATTTATTTATTATATAAGTTTTACCTGTCCATCTCTCCATTGGGCATTCATGAAAAGAAGAGGCCGGTCTACTGTTGTCAAGGTAAGTTTTTAATACTTGTTAAAGAATCGGCTGTTGGGAAAAGTATTAGTGAAATCTACATTAAATTAAAAATAAATAGATTAGCACATATTTAAAGTTAAGATAATAATTTCAAATAATTTAACTTACATTTTCATTTTCCCACACTCCAACAGCATCTGCCTTGTCAATAAGATATGGTTTTATTTCACTCTCTGTATTAACAAGTCCGGAAAGTAGAGAAGAAACCATAGGTGCTGCTGCCTTAAACTGCTGTTGAATTCCCCCCTACAATATTACTATTTGAAAATTGATTTATATATATAGGTACTATATTAATAATAAACGTATTTGTTTAATATAATAATATAAAAGAATATTATACAATATATTATAAAGTTTATAGTATATCTATGTTAAAACACATAGATACAGAATATTATATATAGACAATATACCTAAATATTCCAATTAGAACTCTATACAGTACAAGGAAACTTGGAATAAAATATTTTAACTTTAATACCGTAAATATATGTACATATATACATATTACATCATATGTATTATGTAGCTTATAGGTTCTAGAATCTGAAATATTTACGCAAATAATGTTAATGATAATATTAATCTTTCACACCCACACACACACATTACATTATATAGTACCATGTGTGCGTATCTCTCTCTCTCTCTCTCTCTCTCTCTCTCTCTCTCTCTATATATAGAGA